>DWIE01001529.1:0-10605 GCA_018248235.1 Choaspes benjaminii
GTTTGCACTGAGGACGTTTTTTATAGACATTTTGTTAATATCTTACTTTTATTCTCTCTCTCTCTCTCTGTCTGTGGTAAAAATATCCATTAATTGAAACATTGGTTCGAATACAAATGTTATTTTTTAATTATATATAGTAGGAAACGGGAATGCAGCTCACTTGATGTTAGGTGGCCACTGCAGCTCATAACAACCGCAACCCACTCTAAACAGAGTCATCGGCCCGTTACAAATCAGTCACAGGTGCATGGCTACTTCTAAAGGCTAGTCGCGTATGGTCGCCTCATATATATCATTTGTGTATGCTGGTTGCCACACCCTTCGAACTGAAACACAATTCATAAAGGTGTTTTCACAGCAGAAATAAGTGTGGTGGTGGTACTCAACCGGGCGAACCTTGTTAGGTTCTACCACTGATAGATATATTGAAATTTGAAAACATTAAACTTACACGTAAACGCTTAACTCTAACGAGTGACAGACGATACTTAATAGGTATAAGTAATTTAAGCCAAGGCAAATGAATCATTAGACCTAAACTAATATTTAACTTGCGTTGATCAAACAGAAGTTCGGCTGTAATATCAGGGTGAGTGCGTCAAGTAGCCCTCTTGTTTCACTTGTAATAAACGTATTTTCTTTTTCTAATGGATCTGTTAGGGAATATTTCGTGGGCGAAGTTTGGTCACAAATATTTACATAACAAAGGAAAGGGTAAGAGATCCGGATATACCAAAAACATATTCATTCCGTAAATACTGATTTAGTCATGGATTTGTCCATGTGTTCTGTCCGAACGGTTTTTATATTAGAAATATTACTTTCTTTATGTGAATACACATTTGTGAAAAAGGCATATCAATATACCGATTATTGACTAAACTTCAACATATTTTAAGCAAACACAAAGTAGTAGCTATTAAGGAGTACATTTGAATATATTTGGTGATTTGCCTCGCTTGTGTTTTCTTTTTTAACATACACGAAACTTTGCTTTAATGTTATGTAAATAGTAGCTTAGGTTAATTTCCCGGACTCCACGGCAATGCGTATTTTGCTTTAAGGGTAAAATTTTATTTGCAAGATTTTTCAGAAACGTTCTATATCGTCATAACTACATTATCGTCCCCGGCAAACAGATTGTAAAATATTGTTATTATTATTTCAAATTGGGAATCTTAGGAATTAATGGATTTTCGTCGTTCAATGCACACGTCAGGAGCAGTAGGTAGCACTGTGCCAATTAGTATGTTGTTGCACCAACACACAAGCTTGCGCTTAGGAGCCCGAATTAAATCGATTCCTAATCGCTTTGGACCGCTATGGATCAAATATCAATAACCATCTGATGTGAACACATTGACGAGAATGAGCAAAATCTAAAATCATAGGATCAGAAATTGAAATAATCCGTATTAAAACCAGTGAACTTCTGTCCATATTGCGGTAATCTGGAAGGGTGTGAGAGTCGGCATGCTCGGGACACATGAAGCGAGCACCTAAGCCCTCAAGAGTAGCTACACACTTGTGAGCGTCTCCGGACAGGAGTCTGTTTGGAGTCGGTTACGGTTGTCATGGCAGCAGTCACTTAACTCCAGATGAACTGCGTCTGCATGTATGCTAATTTTTTTTTAACTTTGAGGTATTAAAATACCTACATATACAATTGTATAATGTTAATTAACAGGAGGTTGTGTTATGCTGACCAAATCTTAACCAAATCAAAAAATAATCGCCACAATATTTTATTTTTAAAATTTAGCACTGAGTTAGTCACTCACTATATGAACTTAAATGTTTTAATGTAACTGGAACGTCCTTGTAGTTTATATATCTATACATATCCATACTATAACTGGTTGTTCTCTATAGTATCCGAACTAAAATAAATAAATGCAAACGTAAGCTAAATTACACTGTCTCATTAGCTTAGTCGTCGCTAGTGCAAGATCCGAGCTAGGAATCCTAAGTTCAATTCCCAGGTCGGACTAAGCGCAATTGGGTTTTATCCGACTGAAAAAATTAATATCCCGGGCTTTGGAAATGGCAATGGGCTCACCACCTATTGCAGGGGGGGGGGACCTAAAACATAACTGACGCAACATAGGTATTGTACACATCGGCCTATACATTCCAGTAAATAAAGGCGAGTTTTACAATTGTATTTGTTTGTTACGTTTTCACGCTTTAACGACAAAACCGATGGTTATTAAATTTTGGATACATATTGTCAGGGATATACAAAAATGACATAATCGAGAAAACAAACAGACTGAACTACAGCAACGCGTGTCCAAGTAGCTTAGTACTATTTTGTTTTATAACACGCAACTATGGCTAACAAATTCAGTACAATATCGCAGGCTAACGCGCAAACTCCACATGTTAGCTTCGGGAAGTGAGGTAAAAGCGTAGCTTGATCCCAACTTACTAACCACTTTACAGCGCAACTAACTTGTTACCCATACGCTTGTTTTAGTCGAGAATAATTTTGTAGTGAAAACTCGGTAGTTGCTTACAAGTTTTCTGTGCCTGAAACAATATTGTTATAATATAATTACTAGATTAATCCTAGTCTCTTCCACTTAACGTGTTCTTGAGTAAATTGATAATGAATCATTGGAGCCATTTGTTTTACATAAAAGCCAAGAAAACAATAACCAATTCACCTTTTTTAGCAATAAATAGCAAGCAAACAGGTTATCAGTACCCGATACTAATATCACTTAAGTGACCACTGCAGCCCGTGACAACCGTAACTGACTCAAAACTGACATCTGTCGGCTCGAATTTGGAGTCACAGGAATACAATAGACATCTTATATTTTTTATGTATGTCGGCTGCCACACCGTTTTAGCTGAAATACAACTCATAAGAGCTGTGTCACAGGAGAAATAGATGTGATGGTGGTATTTACCGAGGCGAGGTTGGTAAAATTCGGCCACCGATAAAATAAAAATAAATAAAGCGGCTGAACACAAACATTTACCGGAAATGTTAGTCACTAGTAAAGTACTTCTTCCAAGAATAAGTTTAAACTCCTTGTACTGTTTTCAGGCTAGCCTGTCACATCCTTGTATCTCAATCACACCCCTAGATGCGCAGTACAGAAGTTCATCTACTGCTAATATATGGCACAATTAGATCTGACGATTTAGTGTAGCTGTGACCGTGGTACCCACTTAGTACAGGATAACCATTCTTACAATCATTATTACGTTACAATAATGTTATTTTCCATTCATTTTGTTTAAGTTATTGTCCTTTCCATTCCATATACATTTGAAAATCATCGAATCCAATTGGGGCTAAAAGTTTCGTTGAACGCAGTCTCTTCGACAGAAGTAATTTATATGCCTCCAGTACGGGTTCGAAGCTTCGAGTGGTTTAATTAAAGCATTGTGAAACGTAAGAACTAATTAAGTTCTCGTATAAGGTGAACAATTCAACCGAACTTCTAAAATTAAACACTGCACAGAGATATTGAAAGATGTACGTATACTAGAATTTGTATTTTACTTCACGAACCGTAATGTAGTCAGAAGAATTCTAATTGTTAATACAAAACTTTAGAACAGAGATTCACAAATTAGAAACTACTTGATAAATGAAAAGGGTCTACTAACAAAAGTCTTTACAATTATAATTAAAAGAAAAAAACATTAAAACTGAATTACGAATCACAAAGAGTAATAAACAAAAGATAATTACTAGGATAAACACAATTACAATGACTGGGTAACAATCTTATTACAAATACACAAAATCATACTCAATCAATTTCGACTCCGAGGCGCGCCATCTTTTTTTTCTTATGGGATGGCATTTGGGTTTCTTTTTCTTATGGAATGGCGTTTCGGCTCTTGGCCATTTTGCCAATGACAAGTTTAAACTTTAAAATTATGAAATGATAATATTAAAATGTTGGTAATGCACATTTTAATTTTATTCTTGGAGTATTTCACGAGAAACTCCAAGTGCCAGCTTGCACAGATAGAAACTAACTGGCCCAGGGAGACCCCGTTAACGCACAGCGCAAGGGTCTATGTTACGGTTACACATAATTAGTCTACTACACAATCACGTAATATGATAATAATTACAACTTATCACACTAAAGACAACATAAACTAATTAAATAACACACACAACTACGAACATGGCACTCGGAAGATTCCCGCTAAAACATCTATTTATTTCTTATGCGATGCCATTTCGATTTTTGACCATTCTGCCTTTGATATTTTTTTTAATTAAAAATGTTACGCCTTCGAAATCTTGCCATACAGCCTATCCTTCTTGTTTCTTAATTTTAACATAATAATATTAAAATGTTGGTGTTGTGCATTTTAATATTGTCCTGAAACTCCAAATGCCAGCTCCCACAGTTGGAAATTTACTGGGCCAGATATCCAGTTTTCGGAACGCGTAAGAGTCTATGCTGCGGTTACACATAATTAGTCCACTATACAGTAACTTAATATGATAATTCAACATTTACCACACTAAAAACAACGTAAAAATTATTAAATTACACGGATGAATTCCACCGAAATACCTTCCTATGCCAATGAAAAACGCGCCATCATTTTTATAGCAGCCGTTTAGATGTCATTTTTTTATATATCTATGGCCAAAGCGAGATGGTATTATAAAAAAATATAATATTAACAATCCTTAATCATAGGTTTTTATTTATTTACTTACAAAATTAAAATATTTTAAATTCATCATCTCCTGGATAAAAGGATGTCATTGACTTCCCGCCACGTGTTTTTTTTTCTTTTTTGTAACGTTGCGTTTATAATACTAGATAGCAATAAATATAGAAAGCCTAATGATTATTTCTAACCTGCGATCATTAAGTGATACATAACAATTTTATTGTAACATTAAAAAAAATCGTTCGCAATATTCATTATTAATAAAAATACTACTTTTTTTAAAACTTCCAGTAAGATTCTGAACGTATAAGACGTAGAAAAACATATGAAAAATAGATATCTATAAAGAAACGTGCGCGTTATGTATCCAAGAAAGTAGATAAATATTTTATGCCATAATTCACTTGCGCTATAAAAAGGGTGCGCGCAGACACGCAGGGATCTAACTGTAATATAAACAGTAGGCTGGTTTTGATGCTCGGTACGCGATAGAAAGAGCTATGCTTGGAATTTCTCTGGAATTCGCGGAAAAACTACCATCACTGACTTTTTTATTATATGAAGTAACATACGTGCTGGTAGTCCAGCTAATGGTAAATAAGGTAAGGCTACTGCAACCCATCACGTTTGTAACCAAGGTTATTATAGATGTAGCATATTGCAGTATTAATATCTGAGGTGTGATATAATATTTCATTTTTGATTGCTTAGCTATATCAAATTATAATTGTGAGGAACTGTCGATGTCTGCGGAGAATATTCGTATTGAAGAATGCCCCTGCTTTGAAATCCGTTTAGTAACTTAAGCGTATAAACAAATACGGTGCAAAAGTCAAGAGTTAAGTTACGGTAATGCTGTAGAGAAGGTAAACCTTTATCGCAGTTTTCAATCAGATCCCTTGAAACTGCTATTAGCTTTAGAGTTAATTGGTATATAAAAGGGATTATTAGTGGTAGGTAATGGCAGTCACTTTACGAAACGCTCGGTATAACAGTGCTGTAACGAGAAAAGTTGAACCAAAATGTGCGGTTATCACAAAAGAACTGTAAAATTACAGTCAGGAGAGCTCAACGACTTCTCAATAGGCACTATTAGTGTAAAATACGGTTTTATTTAGCACCTTGCTATGCTAAGGATAAAAAGCTAACACTTAAAACAAAGAATTAGCAATTATGGTATTTCTTTGACTGATATTTTACCTTTAAAATTTAATATGTTATCATAAAGACATGCTTCTTTTAAACTTAGTTATATAATACGCATAGTATAATAAATCCTTTTTATTAAATTTCTATTATTAATACAATGATACAAAGAGATTTTGATGGTAAATGGTATTACTTATAGTAGACTTGCACTTGTGACATAAAAATAGCCATTAAAAACTGCTATTTAGCATTTACGCGCCTAAATACAAGTATCTAGGTGATCGAACATTGCTCGGCATTTTTATTTTGATGATACTATTGTACGACACGTACCGCCATCTGGTAGCGAGTAGTAGAGAAACCAATTTTGCGGTAAATCGGTATCGGTATTGTGATAAACTTGAAAAACAAAACCTAATCTAAATGCAAAATTTGATCGAAATCATTAGATCATGTCCAAGATCCTCGAAATGTACATATATGAGAAAGTTAAGATATACCATTATTACATCCGTCTTGAGTTTAGCCAAGTAACAGAATCATAATAAAAGTTTCAATTGAACAATCATATTATATAAAAGATAATATATGAAAAGTAAAACCACAACTACACCGTTTTCTACAGAAAGTAGGAACAAAGAGAAAAGTAGTGATGAAAATGAAAGCTGTCAGAAACCTAGTCGATTGGAAAAGAAATTTCCTACGACATCGACGTTGTGAAGGCATTGAGAGTATTGCAAATAATAATTATACTCGTACTTCCTACTTCTGATGTAAATCAATTACTAATGATGTTACTTTTATTTTTAATACTTATTTAAATAAAGAAAAACTGACTGACATATAAACAAACAGCCTAAACTACTAAGATCAGGAAATTTTACATGCGGGTTTTTTTTGTACGGTAGGTGAACAGTTACGAAAAATTTTTAGAAATTACATTTGGCAGTGAAAAGGAGTATTAAAATTTGGTTGAAATTCCGTTGCTTTAGGAGATAAAGCTATGAAAATATGTAATTAGCAATTAGTATAGAAATGAAAATATGGTGTGATTCGTAATTTTCTTATATATATTACCTAATGGGATAAAGTAGGGAGTGAACGAACGAAACGTGACGACATCTCTTAGCCAAAAACTGCAGAATGCTTTCTTAATAAATTAAATTAATCATTAATTTATTTCTCAACTGTGATGAGAGCGAAGCTGCTGGCATGCTGCTAGTCTTTAATAATGGTTAACAAATATTCTTACTCTAACTATTTGTTATTTTGAAACTATGTTTAAAAAATATTTATGACAAATTCACCAGAAAAAGTTTATAACACTATACAGATAAGTAATAATGTAAAATCATATGTTTGAAACTTGAAGTCGGTTGGAAGTTACATCGTAAATTGTATATGATTGCTCTTCCGTCATAGCGTTCGCATTCACTAATGGTTCGCCAAAATATCACTATAAAGGTCAAATAAATGTTCCTTAACGAGCTTTTAGAGTAATTGCTTTGATAATTACTACAATAGGCTCGCCCTTTATTACGGACCTATACTACCTAAACTTCAACAGTCAGTTGGTAACCTGTGACCAAAAAAATATTCTATAAGTCAATTATAAATGTGTAATTAATGACACTGAAATATTTTTCGATTGACAAAGTAAATGTATAAAAATTAAATATATAACAAATAATCGTTATCTACGAAATCTTTTAATAAACATTGAAGTTTGTTTAACATAACACCTAAAATTTTAATAATAACGCCCACAAATAACATAAATCCGTTCAATCTATTTTCCGCGTAAAATTCTGAAGCTTGCAGACTTTGTGATCATAAAACTAGTGGCAGCGCTATTGACTGGTTTATAAGCCAATTTCATAGCAGCTAGACACAATTCGTATAAATTGAAGCAACATTTAAATAAAACAACAAAGCGCGACCGTATTTCACTCACGGCTGTGTGATAAAGCATTTGTATAAACGAAACGACCACTGAATCAGTATTTGCCGCGCAAACATTGCGGTGTGCACAGATAATGCCGATTTGTTGTTGGAGGGACTGCGTATTAACGATATTTCCATCAAAACGCGATGCCTGCCCGTGTATCAAACGTTCCAATGTCAATAAGAGTGTATATTAATAAATAATTAATCAATACCATTGTTACAAAAAAGAAAAGTTTAAAAATCTGGAGGTGATGGTTAATCTCGACGCTACTCATCCGAGTTTGGAAATTTCCCCCTAAATGATAATAGCATCTCTATCAATAAAATCTGTGCAATATTCACCTCTGCTGACCCTTTCGAGTAACTCCGACCCTTTCGGCATGAGTCATGTATTTGATTAACATATAATTGTCGATATCTTTATAGAAAAGTCTTTATCGTCATTCAATCATCAAATATCTTTGGTCATATTTCAGAATGTTAATACTTAAATCAGGTTCATTTGACTCTGAACTTAATGAAGCAGTTGGAAACTTAAAAGCGGGAAGGCAGTACATTATAGCTTCTTAAATTACGAAGGAAACATTTTTAATTTGCAATTCGTGAGGAGGGCCGGTGTCGACGCGAGATAAGAAGACAAAGGTTTATCAGTGTACGGGACGTGACGACGAGGCACGTACTGCGAACCCGTTGAATCACGGTGCGGGGTCTTGACTCTAGCTTATCTGTCAACAAAACCTACCGGCAATAGGGTAATGGAGGAAAAACTGAAAATTGTCTTAGGTTCTTTGGAATACTGTTGATAAGCCGGATGCTGTGTTATTTTAAAAGGGGTTTGAAATACGCTGTGTCATCTGGTGACCATTCGATTGTTGAATGTATTTTTATGTTGTTATTGGTGTTAGCAAACTAGATTACAACTAATGGTAAGTACTTTTCTATAGCTATTACATCCCTCCACTGAAACACGGGTGTGAACGCTACAATTTCAGGGCACATCTAGAAATTATAGTGGTACCGACCCAGTCAAACATGAAAGTTCTGCCACCCGTAAAATTTTTCAGACGCTAAACGAATTATATAATTTCTCTTGTTGCGGGAATGTAACCTCGTATTTAACAGACCAGTTTATCACCTCAACGACATTCTCCCACTTTGATATTGCTAACCTAGAAGACATGCGATGGCCCTCCTAATAATTAAGGTCGAATGCCTCGTTTCCTACTTATCCTGATAATCACGCGCATACACTGAAACAATGTATTGCGAAATAAATAAATTAATTAAATTAGATGAAATGCTTTTCATCATATATTTTATATTTTAATTGACATCAAGTATCTTGGTAATGGCAATACTATTTTGACTCAATTTAAAAAAAGAACTAGTTAAAATTAACACATTATTTATTTATTTTAGCTACGGTAAATGTATTCATGGATAGATTACGAGTTTTACAAATATAATTAATCTGCCGAACTAATGAACGACCATTTGAAAATCTGCAATAGTCACTTAAAACACAAAATAGTCGTAAAATCACCTAGCAACTTAAAGTAAATTAATTATTTATCAAATCCTACATGAATTCTAACGGCTTACTAAAATTTTGTAGCTGGCTTAATATTTAGTGCTGCACGGCTGACTTCTGTGACTCAATGTTTGTGTGTTCAGTTCAGGAACTATTTTCATAAGCTTAGAAAGTCCGTTTGGAAAGCATACGTTTACGGGCGACCTGCGAGCGTGTGGCTATAAAGTTGAAAATTTTATGTTAATGGGACGCTCTGGGGACATTCATCCTTATCTATTATATGAAAAGTAATAAATTGGTGAGTCACGAAGGCTTTCGCGTAATAGATGGGGCCTGGGATTTATTTTAAACGAAACAATAAAAGTTACTACCTCCTGATTGCAAAGTTTCATTTTTACACTCCAAAATTGCTGCCTAATTTTTTTTATTTATTAATACGTGAAGCGAAAAGACGATTTTTTAGGAAAATTATGTAAACGGAAGAATGTGACATTTGGCCCAGTTAATGTGTATTAATAATATTTTTATATAATATGCGTGCTTTATAAATTAAAACAATGTGGTTAAAACATTAGATACGCCACTGCGTGTAAGACACATTAATATTTGATAAGAGATATTTTATTAAAAGAAAGTTATCCGATAACGCAGATTTTATAACGTGAAGTCGTCCGTTCAATTGTGGCAGAAAAATACTCAAAAATTGAAATGAAATTACTGAAAAATTTAAAAAAAAACTGGTAGGTAGCTTTCTTGGGTAACATTAGAAAATAATAATTTTATTTCAATTTCTAAACATTTTTCTTGGCCGTTCTCTGCGGCCTATTGTGCCAATATCCGGAATAAACTGTAACAAAATAACGAAAATAATTTACAGTTTATTTCGGGTCACCTTTAAACCAAATAAATTGCCCGCAATTTTCAGCGCCCCTTGCTGTGCCCGGGACGATAATGCCTCATATTGCTCTTACATCGTACCGGTTCGACAATACGCCAAAAACCCCACGATATCTTTATTAATTCCAAATTCAGCTCCATTACAATTACCGTTGCTGATTAAATTGCAAAATCCATTCTACGTTTCATATTTCTACAGTCGAGTGAGTTTTTCTACAATCAATGAGATATATGCAATTTTTTGCATATTTATCTGGATACAGCAATCCTACTACAGCATCAATTCTTTTGAGATATTGAAACACGCGCTACCATATAATATACCTCTGCCCTTTGACCTATTACATGTATCGCTTCACTGTAAGGTTGCCTGGAAGAAATCGCTATCAGCGATAGGGCCGCCTGTTGCTACC
>DWIE01001530.1:0-10603 GCA_018248235.1 Choaspes benjaminii
GATACAGTAGGGACGGCGATACGTGTGTTTCGTTGAAGGGGTGGGGTAGGAAGCAGAACGCAGAACATGAGGCGTATCTGTGTCCTCAAGAGTAGCACCGCATTTGATTTCAGATGTCATGGGCTGCAGTAGCTACTTACCGGCAGGTTAACTGCAAGGCCGTGTGCTACTTCGTAAAAGAAAAAAAAGTTACTCAGATGTCTAGCGAAATAAATCTATAATACAAGCGCATTACTCACGGTGTTGCCCGCGTTATTTAATACAACACATTGTGTTTCCCCTAAAGCTTTGAATTTCCATAAATCCGTGATGATAGTGCTCATCTACAGTGTAAAAGGACCTCTATCCAAAATTTCACGGTCCTATCACCAGTAGTTTGGTCTGTGCATTGGTATGTCAGTGAGTCAGTCAGTTATCTATATATATATAAAAGAAGAACTGACTGACTGACATATCAACACCCAGCCCAAACTACTGGGGCTAGGACCTTGAAACTTTGCATGCCGATTCTTTTTATAGCGTAGGCGAGCACTAAGGAAGGATTTTTGAAAATTCAACCCCTAAGGTGGTAAAAAAGGGGATGATAGTTTGGTTGATGCAAGCGATGCCGCGGGGAAATCGCTCGTATCATTTATGAGGTTTAATTCTAAATATAGTTCATAAGTAATTAAAATGAACGCAATACTTTTCACTCGACCATAAAGAAAACCTTGTTTAAAGACAAAAAGAAATACTCCAACGATATAAATAAAAAAATATATTGTTGAATAAAACTAAAACAATATTCATACAATTACTTTGGCGTACAACTTTATAACCCATGCATAAAAAACAGCACACTGATTTTGCTCTACTTGCGCATCGGCAGAATTTCGCCGCGGACATTTTAAAAATTCTCACGCAGGTCGTTCAGTAGCATCGCGTGATTGCCTCCAACGTCGGGCTTCCACCCCTCCCATGGGAAATTGTAAACTTACATTTACTTACGTGATACATTTACCGTGCGAAAGCAAACATTCGATTTGCGTACAGCCCAAAAGTGTACTTCTTGGTATGACGCAAAGCGGCGGTTGTTTTACGTAATGTTGTAATATGTAAATCAAAATTATTGTAGCAAGTGTATTTTAAACTCATGCTATATAATCCTATATATAAACCTGTAGTCTGTTTACTGAGCTATACTGAACTGTTTTGTAAAATTTTGTCATAAATATTCATTTTATGACTCTCAGACAACAATTCAAATATTTTTTAGTTTTTATTTGTCTGTCCATCTGTATATTATAACTCGAGAACGGCTTCATCGATCTTATTGAAAATTGGTATATAACAAAAATACGTGATTTCGCAAATTATAGGTCATATAAAACGCGGCCAGATTCGCGGTAAATAGCTCGTACATTATACACATTGTGTAGATGTGAGATACATCTATATGAGATCAGGTACCTGGATACCTAACCATCATGCGGTTTAAAATTATAAGAATGAGTTTAAAATAATATTATCTATGTACTATAATAGTAAGCCGTGAAACACATTTTCATAAACAAATCAGACATTTTTAAGTTGCAACATAGCTACGTACATAAACAATATACGAGACTTACATTTCGTAACTGTATATGGAATTATAGGTATAAAGTTAGAATTATGCACGCCCTAAAATTGAACAAATTAAATTGGCTGGGCAGTAATTTACACCGACAATGCAATTCAATTTCTTTTGCTAAACTAATCATATCTACTTACTTACCTTTAAATGTACGCGCATTTGTCAGCACATAATAAAACAAGCTTAGGATTGCAGACGACAAAAAGAACGACAGAAACGCCGGTGGCATGCTGAGTGTTGCTTTTATTACGTCTCCACGAGCGCAAAGCGTTTTCTTTTTAATTTCAATGAAAAATCATACGCACCGGCTCTAAAAACTGGCATTCCTTCTCAACGTTAAAAAAGAGTTCCCAGAAAATGTCCGGTCGGAATGCAGCTGCGCAAACCGCTTAGTAGGGGACCGCGGGACATGCACAGAACCTTCTAAAATTACATAACATTGTCTAAGTGGGAAAAACATTTAGAAACATTGACAAATTTTTCTACATCGAAGAAACGAAAATTTTATATATATGTGCGTGCTCACTCTTCTAAAAAGTTTTCACTGCAAAATGTGCTTCAAAGTCGACTCTCACAATTTAATCTGTGATAACAAGCTAATCATTTTAAATATGCTAAGTTATGTTTAGTAACACGAAAAACCTCTCGTTAAGTATGTACCACGAAGCAATGGAATGCGTTTCGTGACCGGTCAGTAAGTTGCGCTTCCCACGAGATCCCGTCTCATGCTTATTATTTTTATTCCACCTCCACATACCTAGTATCGAAATATCATCTCGCGACGCAACCGGGTTCAGAGGTTAAATGTGTCAGGAACCTTATTGTGTTACGGCTGTGCAGAGAATAGCATTTTATGTTTTTATCCATTAGAATGTCAGGCCACACAACGATACGAGTTATGTAACGACATGGAATCAATCACGACCGATATGGAATATAGTGAGGGCGAAGCGCAAAAAGAAGTACCGGCGAATAATTCATACTGTGTACGTGGAGCTTTACATTGAATGCTTTCCAATGGCACAAACAATCGAGTGTACGCATCACATACCTTTTTCAAATATTTCTTTTTCTCATTTCGCCGTTTCCTTTCCTGGCTTAGTGCCACATGTTTTATTGATGGCCGGTTCATTGATATTGCTGGCTCGTTCAGCCGGTGGGTGAGTGGCCACTTATGTGAGCCATAAAAGGCCTAGCCTTGGCCATACGGGGAAGCCGTCACACTGCGAATGCATTCATGCGCGCGCGCATATCAGATCGACGAGTTACAAAACAATGTGACGGCCAAATCTCTTATATCACGAACGTTGAAGTCTGCCTTTGTAGTCAGTTTCTTTTCGTTTATAAACTTTATAATAAACAAGCTTTGTAGTCGGACTGCGTAAATTATTTTACGATTTGAACAACCGCATCTAAATTTTATTATATATTTTATTTTACATACCACAGTACAACAATTAGCAAATGGACCCATATGACTATTTTTAAATAAAGTGTACTAGCAGAGAGGTTAGTGACTAACAAGAGACGCCCGTCGCATAACAATTCTTTACTTTGAAATTCTTTCAGCATATTTATATTAATTTTACTTGAGACTATTATTAAACTCTGCAAGTAATTTTACTATTTTTCTGATCACTTTTAACTATCGTATTTCTTTTGCATCGATTAATTGTTATAAATTGTAGATTTGTATGTGTATGGAATTTGGATGCTATAATGATTATAAGGCACCATCGAGCTATTCCGATAATATAATAAATAATTATATCAAGCCCTGATAAATTTAATATTAATAGTTTAATGTTGTCCTATGTGTAATTTCCTACTTAGAATTTAAATATTGTAATTTTTAATCTTTGAAAACCGTCTACTACATGATTATCCACTTAAAATCTTTCCTTAAGAACATAATCAAAACCATTAATCACAAATTTTACTAAACAATAAAATATCTGTGTGTGAATATGTCTATCTGTGTGTGTGTGTGTGTGTATTCACCTGACTATAGAGTGGTGTCTGTCTACACTAGACGGCGGTGTATAGTTCACGCACGTGTCGCTCAGCTGATAGGGGCTAGAGTGGGGTCACCCTCCATCCACCGCCGTAGTGATGCTTCTCACGTTCTTTTTGATGACTTTATTTTTAATCATAGCAAAAATATCGTCTTGTAGTCTCTTTAATTGAGGTAACCTTGACAACGATATGATGAACGCTGTGTAAGAATAGTTTTTGTCGTTTTGTAATAATTATGTATATTTTCGTCTTAATTGTTATAGAAAATTTAGACTGTAAAAATACCCCAAAAGACGCTTAAAGTGTAGCAAAGATTATCAGGGTGTATAGATTTTTTACGTCATTTTAAATGATATCGGTTTGAAAAAGCATAATATATAGACACAAAAGTCGGATGTTCGTTGACGTCCGTAGCGTTGACGGTGAAGTTCCTGTGAAGCATTAGGTTGTAGATTCTAATCCGGGTCGGTACCACTGTCGCATCTAACTGCGATTTAAAATAGCAGCTTTCGTACATTGATTTAAGTAGAAGTTTGTGATAGACTACATATGCAGGTCACGATGCGTTCAATCTTTGTTCAAGAGTACTATCACAACTGTGGTTATATACATAATGAGCTGCAGTAGCCATTTACAATAAGGACTATGTGCACGTATGCTAATAAAAGAATCGTTTAAAATACGTGGTGAAACAGATTAAACAAAACATCGTAGGTACGGCGCGCGGCCCTAGCGGCGCACGTGTCGCGGCCAAGGCTGCGGCGTGAAAGCTCCGTACCGCCCACGCTCCTCCACTACACACACACCACGCATGTGTGCGGAGGCTTAGACCTGCTACGCCTGATCGCTCTACATTCATTTATTTTCTATCTTTGTCTATCTCGTTTTTATATACATCTTGATGTCTTTGGTATATATAATTTTACAAATTTTTAAGCGCTGATATGAGTTCATTTTAGAGTATTATAAATAGAATTAAGTGAAACAAATTCTCATAGTAGGAATATCAAAGAAATTGATAAATAAAATATAATCTCAATTAAGAGATTGGACATAATTATGGTATGACAATTGCATTCGTAATTTATCGAATTGCGTAGGTAATAAAAGATAAACTGAACTTCTGTGTTTTGTTATGCACACCACCTTATTTATTTATAACTTAATTAAACGTAAATATTTACTGACATGCAATACGGGTAAAAGCGGTAGGAATCTCAGCAATAACCTTCTTACTTTACTGATATTGAATTTACATCATTTTTCATATCATAACATAATTAACCTAGCTAAAATAAAACTGTGGCATAAAGAAGCTCAACGAAGCAGATCGAAACCTAACAGCTCTGTTACTAAGCTCCAACTTAGTCATCGCGTAGCGTACTCTGGTAGTGTTGTGATCACAACCACAATAAATCGCGCGTGTGTGCGTGGCCCGTAGTGGGTACAGTTGTCAAACGTCCGTGTGTTCGTCTCAAGCTCCATAACTTGTTCAGTGAACAAATTCTTAGAATCACGACAGTGTAACTTTAACTTCATCTGCACACGAAACGTTTCTTTGATTGGTCTTCCGTGTATCACAGTCTGATCGTACATGAGATAAATCAGATGCGGGGCCCATTAATTTTGTGGTCTGTATTATATTAACATATCAAATATCTTTAACATTTGTAGACTTTAACCGAGTGTACCTCTTTATATTTTATTCATTTCAATATTGCGTTAGATTATTTTACGAGAACCGAAATATTTCATCGATACGTGTAAAACACAGGTCTTGACTGATTAATTAACGTGTAGCCCAAGCCGCTATCCTACTAAACCTAAGATGTTGATTTGGATATTAAAATGGAGATAATTGTTAAGACATTTTTTGGTCTTCCATACCAATTGTTGTAAAATGTTGTATTAAACTATATCTAACGCTAATGAAACAGCGTACAAATAGTTTACATCTACACTAATATAATAAAGCGGAAGAACCGAAGTAGGTACTAGAAAAATTGTTACTTTTATGCGTAGGGTTATATTAAGCCTTCGCCTTACTGTATAATATTTAAGCTTTATTATATTAAGCACGCTAATCTCTGGAAATATCAGTCGGATTTGAAAATATATTTTTCTATACCATACCAGATTCATTCGGAATAATATAGGCTATCTAGCATTAATTAGGCTACACCTCTTAGCAGACCTTAAATATCGTTTTTTGTAAAGTAAGTAGGAAAAATTTATACAAATATTAAAAATCTTAAGTGTTTTTAATGTTGGTTGTTTGTCTGTATATGTTAAGCACGTGCGAAACTGTATATAGTGTAATTAACAACTTGAAAATTTTATATAAAAAAACTATTTTAGGTCGTTTACTCCGTTTTTCATATAATAAATAATATTTTACTACACGTATTTTGATATAAAAAAGTCATTCAAGTTTAAAATCCGTAGAAATACCTATCTATAACTCGGTAGCTCAGTGAGATTTCTTGGGTGCAGTTTTCCTTTAAAAGTGCTGCAGAGAAGTGTCAGCGGAGTGATAAAATACATTGTAGAATAGAAAGTCCTTATACGCCGTTAGAATCTACGAGTAGCTTTATATATTGTCAGATAGTGACTTCGCCGATTAAAATCTTGGAATAATTTCGTTTCAACCAAATAATGTGCCTTGCCGAGTAAGGAAAACACATCAATCATTTGCTTGAAAGAAATAAAGATTTTGGACCTGCAATGCTACATTTTATAAAGCCTTTTTAATACATTTGCGGTTAAAGACAGGTCAACCTGTTTATATAAATTATTATTATCACCAGTGGACATCTACAATAATATAGGAGTTCTTAAAATTAATTGTATATGTGTAACAGAAATTGTATTTGCACAATTTAAGCATAAACTTTCATATAGGATATGCAATAATGTATATCAAAATGTGAAGTAATAAACTGTAAATAGGTATATGAAATAAAAATAAATAATATTCAGGCACATCCTACAGTTGACGCTATACAAAACATAAATAAATAGTTTGGCAACTCTCTTGAAAAATATCTTAAAAAAGGTTTATCACCTTATTAATTAGCCGGCATGAAACGGAGCGCGCTTCCGCCGACAACAATGCGCCTCGTTTTGACTTCAGCACTAATTAAGCGATCTTTTCCACACGCAGACAATTACTGCAACGGTTTTATGCAAGCAGAATTTGGATTTAATGTAATGTTACCGCCGCGTTTAAACTATAATAATTCTGTGGTGGTAGAATGGAACACATCCAGGTTCGCTTGGGGAGTTCTACCATCACACTTATTTCTACTGTGAAGTAGCTCTTGTGAGTTGTGTTGCAGTTTGAAGGGATACGTACAGGAAATATTAGGCGATCATCTTACTGCTAAGGAGTAACAACACTATTGACGTAGTATTTATCGGTTGTCGTGGGCTGTAGTAGTCATTTAAAACCAAGTGGACTAAGAAGGAGCCATGGTCTTTGCAACTCTCAATTAAATAAAAGCAATTTAAACGAAAAAGATTCATCAAAATTTGAAATGCAGAATTTCATGAATTCAATTTAGATAACTTTCGTCAATATATTGTATTGATTGTAATGAGGAAGGTGAATAAATATTTACCTTCCAGTTTAACTACTAATAAAATAAATATCCCATTTAATTAAAATTCTCATAGAACTATATCCAGTGACAGAATAAAAGGTGTTTTTTTTTAATAAACGAACAAATAAAACGAATATGAAATTCGTAAGAAATTAAACATCTCTTAAGGTATTTACTATAACACTAAACCCTAGAACTGTTACAGAGAGATGTTTAAACTTGGTGATTTTATAACACAAAAAGAAAGTAGATAAATCATTTATATATTTCTACACTATCAATGTACCTATTTTATAGATATCGTATATAGATATCATAAAAATACTATCTACACTCATGACATCACCACATTATTTATTGATATTCAACGAAAATTGTTGGAAATAAACATAATACTTACGTAGAATAATGAGTTTACGTCGGCACGCGTACAACATCTGGGTTTGAAGTACGTAGTAACGGAGAGACATCTCGGCGTAGGGGCGGGGGTGGCGCCCTTGCGGGCTTCTGGGTCAGCAGGGCGCCGGTGCAGCCAGCCCGAGGAGATACTGCGGCTGACCTACTTCCGCAAAGGATGCAAATAGCTGGTTTGTTTATGTCTTTCAAATTGTATACTTGTTTGCCAGTTTTTGGTTAACTTAGTCGGACATCTGATGTTGTATAATGCCTATGAACCTAGATGAATAAATATGATTTTTGAATTTCCTTGAGCAATTTATATTTGTAAATTGTTTGTGTGGGTTAATTTTTGATAGGTTATTCCAGTAGTGTTTTATATATATTTTTTTATTGTATAGGATTTATTGCGAAATAACACGCACAATAACGTCACGCGAACATCTGAGTATTAAGAAAGTGGTATAACAGAAAGGCACCTCGGCTTAGGGGTGGGGTGCGCCCTTGCCAGCTTCTGGGTTAGCAGGGCGCCGATGCATCCATCCCCGGGGAGATATCGCAATCTGACCTACTTCCGCATAAAATGCAAAGCTGATGTTTATGTTAGTTACTTTAATTTCGCGAACTTTTACGCGCTTTATATTGTTTTGTTGCAGACATTAATATGTTATAAAACCGATGTTCTGGCATCTTTAAACTTCTGGAATCGCCTGTGTACGGAGGTAACTATCATCTGTTTGCCTTTATATAACATCAGTACACAATTTTTTTATATTTATATAAAACTGTATGTATTTGTTCAATAACATAGTGCCTTTTATTAACAGGTACGATTTCCAGAAAAATATTATACATTTTAGTGGGCGCCAAAATCGTTCCTTATTCCGACTACTCATTTTTAAACCCTCGTATTTATATTTGCTATCGAATTTTGATATCCTCGTGTACTACAAAAACGATTAAAATACCATATAAAAATATTTAAATCTATGTTTTCTAAATAATGTTACTTTTATTATTATCACACGTTTTTCATCATATTAAGTCCCATGTTAAAGCTTAAAGAAGTCATTCGTGAGAGTCACTGCCCACAAAAAAGTAACCTGTCTGTGAAATTAACTGGACAACAATCATGCTTATGACGTTTCATTCCTCACTAACATTTCTCTGACCTAATTCCAAAGTAGAAATGATACAAACAGACCGAACAACCCCTTCCACAGGTGACCTGCCCTAGATGTCTGGTTATAAATGAGAATTCCATTTCTATACGGGCTAGCTGTCTGCCTAAATTAGTCCAAGATCGATATTATTTCATCAAACTTATATTACTTGAAAGAAATCTATTCAAATTAATAAATGCGGCTTCTTTAAGCAGCCAATTCATAATCACCTTGAAGAGAACCAGATTATAAAAAACGTATTAAATAACTAAGTTGTTGATACAGTTATTCGTGATTCACATGATTTACATAAAATGATATTCAAATTATATCAGTAATTATGACATAATTCTATATTATAATACGATTTTCGCATTCAGTAGAGCGGTTAGACCAATGAGTAATCAGCTCCAATTAATACACACGTAAGGACCACGTCGATAGAATATTCAATTTTCTGCTAATCATTTACCAGACATACTAAATAAAAGATTATACTACCTCTCTTAATACATATATCGACAATTCAACTAAATATATATGTACATTTGAATCATCGAATCCGGAGATAAATTTGGACCTCAAGAGAATATTAAGCAAAAAAGTAGAAGGTAGGTAGATTAAGTATTATTTACTGGGAAAGGAAAAAACTTTTTAATCCAAAAGACATCCAAATCTATAGATCCATTTTTTATGTTATGAACTAGCACACGAGGTTGCAGTCTACTTGCTGGTAACTAGCTACACCATGCAATCTGAAATCACAAATGAGGTGCTACTCTTGAGGATATAGATCGAACGGCTCGTATTCTGCGTGTGCTAGCTATCACACCTTTACAAGGAAACACAAGTAGTGCGATCACGTTGTTTCACGGCACAAATAGGTGTGACGCTGGTACTGACCCAGGCGAACATATTCATGTTGTTGTCACTCGTTAAGAATCCATAGAATTGGAAACCAAAAACTGTTTACATGTACAAAGATGTACAAGACAGTTTTTCTGTATCTTCTATGTCCAATTTCTTGTATCTCTTCATTGGATGACGCCGTAGAGGAAGTTATGGTTAACTGCTAAATAGACTAAGTTTCGATTCTTGGATGATAAAATTATACTATAAAAATTTCACATATAGTATACTATTATAATTAGGGCCATCAACTTGATCATGAGCTACCGAATTAGATTGCATGGTAATTTTATTTTTATAATAAAAGTGGATTCAAAAAACGTGATCTGTGTGTGCTTCATAGTTACCTACATTTTTTGTTGATGTTGAAATTGTCTATACATGCAAAAGAATTGTAAAGTAACGATCTAAAATATATTTAGCAGTAAATTAGGTTGTGTGAATCACATACCAACATCTTTGTCATGATTAATAAATTCTTGGAACAAGATTTACATACAAAACAACTCGTAATGTTATCCTAATACCATGACACCGTTATTATGATAGTTGAAGTGTTATACTCCTGTTGTCATTATTACGTGTTTTTCGACGATTAAAACTAGACATAATTAATTCGCAAGTTAGCCTCTTCAACCGATTAGTATTAGTATGAAGTGTAAATAGATATGCATCGACTGTTACAAAACTTTTCACTGACCCATTCTATTAATATGTTCTGTTATGTGACATACCAATAGTATTAATTGCATTTGTAGCTTATTCACGACAAGCGTACGAGCATTGCTATTCCCAGTATCGTAAAGCTTCATTAAATTTTATCTGCCAGAGCATAACCAAACTTTTACATAATGGAATAAGCGCTACTTTCGCTCAGCTTTAAGGAAGTATTATGGTTCTTC
>DWIE01001531.1:0-10601 GCA_018248235.1 Choaspes benjaminii
ACTGCAAGCCCGTGTGCTACTTAATAACAAAAAAAAATCAAATTCCAAAAAGAAACATACCCGTCTCAATATAAACTCCAAATATTTCATAATCGTAAGTTTGTATTTTATTTCTTACATTTGCGCTATCGGATAAGTATATCGGAGTAATTACATAGAATCCTTGGTAAAGATTTAGTGTGTAGAGCACCACATTGAGTCCGGGGAGATTTATGCGGCTGTGGCCAGACGCGGGCTCCTCGCGATTCTATCTCGACGGCGAATGCTTACGAGACGTTATTACATTCGACTCATAGATATGTCAAAATCACTATTTATAGAGCGTCTTTATTCCTTCAGTTTCTTATATCAATAACTCGTAACCGACTTGGACATGCTATATTAATGTGGGCGGACAAGTAATATGATCACCATTTAATGGCAGTCTAATATTTATCATATTTTAGGTATCTGATTTGCGTAGTGAGTTATTGTGGTTTATAGAATTACTCTTTACTTCACATATCAAATAAATACTGAGTCGCTGGATTATGACCTAAAGTGAAGAAAATCACTCTGGCTAACGGGGGAAAAACGATAGGGATTGTTGAAGAGGATGGGTGCAGGCATGAGTGGACGTGTGTGCACGGAACGGTGATGCGGGCGGCGCACGATGCGCGCGCGCTTTGATGGAAGAGTCATGGTCGTCGGGCGGCGCGCCGCTGCTGCGCACGAGGTCGCTGCCGCTGGTGCTGGAGGCGAGCGCCGGCGGTGCGCCCGCGCGCCAAGCGAAACTCGACCCGAGACAACTCCTAACCCTCACCCGCCACTACTACCCCGAGGGAGGCTGGGGATGGGGGGTAGCGGCCGCTGCCACTCTTGCGCAGATTCTCGCACACGGGCTGCACCAAGCCTCAGCTGTGCTCGCCGTGGAAGCCGTAAAACGCTTCGGTCCAGACGTTCGTATGCAAGCAGGTTTGTAACACTAACATTGATTTATAATCAATCCGGTCTAAAAGACTGCTATTATGGCCAACGCTCGCTACTTAATTGCACTGAATTATATGTCCCATGTTATCGGGTCACATGCAAAAACATCATAAGTATACGGTCCCCTGTTCTGTTCTCATAATATTCGCAATTTAATAGTCAAATACAGTAACTTTCTTGTGAATTTTATCAAAACCAATTACTTCGACCACGAGAAAGAACTTCAACAAATACTTATCTGGGCGTAAACTTAAAACTTTCTCTGGTTTTATTTGTTAGCTATCATTGAGATCCCCCGTAACTTGTCGATTTGGATGAACTCCAATCGCAAATACGTAACTCACGGGTTAAGACAATAAGTTTGCTATAAGTCTGGTTATTTTCGAAAAACTTAAGCATAACACGTAAACTTTCTAAAAAGTTATTTAGACTGTACATACTCTCAACTCTGATACAGATACACAATTGATAGAGAAATTGAAAACATCCTCGTTGAGTGAATCTGGTGCAACTCGTACTGCTGCTTCTTTTTCATTTACGTTTAGTGTCTTTTTGTTCTAATGTTTAACTACCTAGTTTTGACAACTTTGACAATAAGGTGTTTTATTACTTCTCAATAATATTATTACTGAATTGATTTAGATGCATCTGCTGATTAATAAGACAACGATAACTTTAGCCATACGAAAGATTATGTACACGGCTTACAAGAAGGAAAATGGAGACATTTATTTGCGCCCGTTCTTTATTGTGCATAACATCCATTTAATATCCTAACAAATTGAAACTTACGACCTGAAGTGGATAAAAAAATTACATACGGTCAGTATCAATAACAGTTTTTAACAGTTACAAAAATTCCTTACAAAGTTTTTATTATCATTGTAAATATGTAAAATATCGAAACAACTGTATGGTTCAACACATTCCAATATCATATAGATATAATATCAATATGAAGTTAAAGTAGGTACAAGAAAATGAAATTGAGTATAACATTCTTATTAATTTTGTGGTATTAAATATACACCTATGTCAATGTCTAAAGCGAAATTTTTGGCAACGTTTCAGCTTATTCCTTTCTTTGTACATTAAACATGTCAGCGCCATACAAAAACCGCAGTCTTGAAATTTGAGACTATTTTCCATTCAATTACATCTTAGCCTAAAAAGCTTCAAGTCAACTAATAAATCATAAACAGGTTTTTGTCAGTTTCATGACAGGCATAATATTGTAGGAAAATATGTATTTTAAGCCACAACGATCCCAGGATCCTTTTATCCATGAAAGTCCTTTTCCAAGCCTCGCATGTGATTTATTTGGACATTTTTGAAACCTTACGGTATTATTTATTACGCATATTTAGGATTCAATCTGCGAGTTAGCTTAGCCATCGGTAATATGGGTATAACTTTCAAACTTACATAAACATTTGAACTTAGGACTATTTTTGGAGTCTAGTCAATTTATCAGAAAATTTAGTTAAAACGACAGAAAATCGTAGAAGGTCTGGGTCGTAAATAAAATTCACTTACAGAATGTAATTTTATTGCCCGAAAACGCTGGAATGTTCTACAGTGTAGGGGTTAGAATTTTATTTCACGCAGCGAACAACGGAATGGGTCACAGTAAGCACACGACACTCGTAAAAATAACAGTCAATAAATATAACATAATGTGCGTTAAGAGTCGTCAAGAATCGATTATAGTGTTTAATAGAGTCGTTATCTTTGTATCTGGCGACTGAACACTGCCATCCTTACCGATCTTAGCTATTTGAACGATCGCAAAATGAAACAACTTTAGTAAATCGTTCACTCTTCACTTGAGAACTTTTTCTGCCTTAATACATCTATTTCTTTACCAAAGGTCATTTTTGTGCGTGAAATCTCCTGATTTATTATCATGTGTGTATGTAGGTACTCCAACGTGTTGTTTTCGACGTTCTCTTGTTGAAAAAGATACAAATACAAAGGCAATAAATATATTTCAGATAGCGATTAACTGGTCAACTTGTACGAAATACAAACTGAGAATACGAGTATATTCCTCTTCACACTGTCGACTGCACGATTTATCTGCATTGTTGTAACAACATTGCAAGCTTCAATTAGTCTGCCTCATTTTAAATTAAGAAAATTTCACTTGTTATTTACTTTACTTACTTGTTACAATAATTTCGTTCAATTTATAACTATGCGTAATTTAATAATAGTAATAGGGCTTATTAAAACTATACATTCGTAATTTATATATAAGTACTTGGGCGACCAAGCTCTACTCAACCCTTTTATTTTGATGCCCAAATTGTACGACATGTAACGCCATCTAGAAGAATTTTGAGGTACCATATATGCTAAATCATTAAAGTCGTTTCCAAGATCCTCGGTTGAATTGAAGAATTATCTCGTTATGTCGTTTAAAATATAAGATTTAATATACTTATAATTTTATTTAGCCTTCGCGTGTGCAAGGTGATGAATTATGCATAAAATATTTATCTAAACTCAACCGCGCTTATAATAAAATATAGTATTAATATAAAATTGTCCTGCATACAAAAAAATTAAAAAATGTCTTACATTCAGAAATTGATAATTGGACTTTATATTAGTTGTAATATTTTGTCATATACTGCGTTAATTTGTTTTTGGCTTTGCGCTAGGAAAAAGCACTAGACCGTCAAAAAGACAAGCGGATAGCGGTCCGCCTAACTGCCAATCATCGGTAATCGTTTATTAGGATCGGCGCGAGGCGCGAGCTTGACGACGTGTGTTCCGACCTCATCGTACATTTATCATCTCAAAGGACATTTAATATGTTTCGGCTGGTGACAGGACGACGATAAGCGGGACGTTTACACGACCAGAGCGTTTATAATTCGCACATTTCCATCATGATGTGCTCGTTTTCGGGCTGCTGTTAATTGTCCCCGTGATATATTCGGATTCGCAGTAGGTATGATAATTTGGGGTATAATTCATCTTGTTTTCACAGAGCCGAATTTTTTTACTAAGAGTTTTATGATATTCACTATAATATTCGACGCCACGAACCAGCAACAAACAAGGGAAGTAATTATTTATTTTTATTGAATGATATTTACATAATTCCAAGGGATGATAGTTTTCTACCGTTAACATAATATTTAATGGTATACTTCACTAATATTTAATAAATATAATAAGATACTCGCATCATATTTGGTATAGACTTTCATAATAATCATAAATAAATATAATATAATATTAAGCAAAGTAATAACTACCTGTATAAATTGAAATAACTTCCTTAATAATGTTTCTCTGTCCCAAATGGTTTTGTCTGCGTACAGCTTTGGCGGTCGACTTTCTTAATTCAAGGTACGAAGCATATACCAATATTTATATGTTCCTATTCTACTCGGAGATATATATTGCTGCCGTGCTGTCGTAAAAAGTTTCATATGACTACGCCAAACGTGTAATCTAAAAATACTCTTATAAAAGATGGCACTAATCAGTATCATGTTACTGAAAATAAAACAATCACGGCGCCACGGATGTTCCTGTCCGCCTTAGTTACTTATTCTGGATTTACGAGCTCCTACATCTGAAGATCCACCAATCAATAATGTCACTTCAATGGCTATGAAAAGAACGCGAGTCATTGGGGCATAATAACAAGCGGGACACAATAAATCAGAAATCCCTTTGAGTGTGTAGGGTAGGAAGATATTAAGAAATTGTGTCTCGTCCATCACCTTGCGACACTTCATAAAATAACATTATAATAACACAAAGGACCCATTTTGTATTTGGTTGAATAAATAAATATATAATAAGCACAAGTAATTATTACCGCAATTCTTTACTGAGTTGTAAAGAGAATACAATAATAAAGATGTGGAAATGTAATCTTTAAACACAGGCGCCGTCACCGCCATGTGTGTTCCGTGTCATAAAGTTGAAGTCTCTACAAACTCGACGTCTGGTCCATTTAAACAACTATCCAGGCTTAAGGAAAATATGATGCCATTAAGTACATGTTTACGTTACATTTTCTATATCAAGTACATGACATATTTGGTAACGTGTGTAAAAACTAGAATACATTTCACTAGATATAAACTCTTATCTTCAATAGCTTAGTTCAGAATTTAAAATTGTATTTGAAGTTCACATGTAATATATAAATAAATATGAATAAAATACCCATATGTTATATATTTAGTATGTTACGAAGTAGTATATGAGTTTATAGTCCATTTGTTGTTGAGTGGTCATTACTAGAGATGAAAGGTATTTCCGGTAACTATCCGGCCTTGGTTTCACTAGTAATTCAGTATTCGGGCGGATTCCGGATAGTAAAATTCAAACATTCCTATTATTTTACACAAGGCAAATCATTCCTCAATAAGTTATGGATATCAGTTATTTTTGATTATTTTTGAATGAACCCGGTAACCGGATATTGGGCGCTCCGGCCTCGTAGCTTGCCGAATATCCAGGCAAACCACTATCCTTTTCATCTATTGTCATTACAGCCTACAATATATATTAACTATAATAATAAATAGTTACTTTTGAGAAGATTGTTGCTTTATGGTGGTAGGTAAGTAGAATTCAATATAAATATAAATATGAAAGTTCTACCATCCATAATTTTCCACTTCGTTACTCAGGTTAGAACCTCTATCTTTTTTAGAAGTCGGTTTAAAAAACATTATAAGTTTTATGTCAAAGAAGGCAATATACAAATTATATTTTAAACTGGTTATGGGAACATAAAACTCTTTTTCAAAAGCGACATCCTTTTAAAATACTAACCACAGCTGGAATCGAAACAGTAACATTAAGAAATTATCCTATTCTTATTCTATCAGCAACACATTTAGCCGACGTACACCCAGCACCAGTCGATAACGACATAAAGACAGACAATTTGCTACTATTTACAAGACGATGAGGCAGCACATTTCTTTATTTCGTTTCGATGCAGACTACCATGCTAAAGTTTCACTGCATTTGTTTCGGACCAAAGAATAACCTTGGTGTTTATTTACAGCGTTATATTTTGCCTTTATAGCTGCGGTTTTTCATCTTGAAGAGTTTGAAAATGTTTTAAAGTTGGAGACGGCTAGAGATTAACTTAAACTTATGTGAATATGTACTTTTTCACTTTTTATATTGTATTTTTTATGAATGCAGCAAACGGACATGCATGACGTTAAGTGACAACCACAATTCCATGGTGATCGCAACCGATACAATATAGTCCCATCGCTCTTTTCGAATTCGGCCACGAGTGCGTCGCTACTTCTGAAAGCTAAGTTAGTCGCCTGATGTTTCCTGTGCAGCCTGTCACATCCTTCAAGCTGGAACACAACTCATAAGAGGTGTTTCACAACAGAAATAGTTACATACATATAAAATATTTTGTTTTCAATATCAAATGATTATAAGACAAAATCGAAGTAACAATAGATTAACCATCAGCTACTAGCTTTACGGCTGAAAGCTTAATAGTAGATTTACTTTTGAAATTTGTGATCCATAGTGGTGTACAGTCAGTTACAATGTCAACGAACCTAAAATGTCCAAGCTATGTTAAACTTTTTCAATAGCGATGTTTGTCGATCCGATTCGGCTCTTCATTGTCGACTGAATAATAGTATTCTTTCAGAGCATAAGAAAATAGATACCTTTCGATACCAGGTTACGATTATAACCTTGTTAAGCTATGTGTTTTGTTTTTATTTAACTTTCCTCGTTCTAACTTCAGTATTTTTTGTCCATATTTATTTTCATTTTATAAAAAAAACCATAACTCAAGCTTATATGTACCTGCTGGCGTGAACATCACCCAAGTTTAGCCAGTTATGTTTTAGATCCGATAGGTGAAGAGCCTATTGTCAATTTCCGCAAACATTTCCAAACTTCGGGCTACAACTGACATTTTTTCAGTCGGATTTCTTCCAATAGCACTTTGGCCCACCTGGGAACACAGGACCCTTTGTTTGGCAATCGACTTGAACCACCGAGCTAACGAGGCAGTTATTTTATGAATGTCCTTAGTTTCGTATTTTTATGTAAATATAGGTACATTATAACTGAGTTTATTTAACGTAACATGCGCGTATTTAGAATTTTAATAATTTAACAAAATAGGACAATACCAAAATAAAGTTACCAAGTAGGTATTCATTATGTTCAGTCAGTCACTTTTCTTTTTTTAAGATTTGGTAAGTATTACGAAACTGATTGTATTTACTTCCTTATACAATCACTCATAATAATGTTGTAAGAATAATTTATCAAAATTGGTGTTTTGCGCTATTAATATTTAAAAAAATGCGTTTAATGATTATTGTAAATCTCTTAATTATTAGGTACAATATTTAGTAAGTAATTTCACATCATAAAATTACTTAAGTTTTCAATTATATATAATAATGGTATTAATAAATGCTTTCGAAGCTTTCTCTGAAGTCGTAAACAATAAGAATAAACATAATTCGGCCATAAGGGAGTTACGCTACACGTGAAGTTATCCTGATGTGTCAAGTTTAAATCGTCGTGTGTTGTCACACTTATTTAACACTAGGGTTGTTTGTTTACACGTATAATCTCATTACCTTTGAAACAATGGATTTTGTTACAAAGTTGAAAATTATTTTGTTGAAAAATATTTTGTTGGATCACAATAAAAATAATAATTCATAAAGTGCAGATTTTCGCGAACTTAATATTTTTTAAGGTAGTAAAAATTTGCAAGGAGTTTTAACAACCTCATTTTATGTAGGAATATTAAATAAAAATGAGAAAATGTGCTCGTATTTTAAATAATTTTATAGTCTGCGTTCTTCAACAAACACGTCGCCACTTAGTACCCGTCCGCGCGCTTTAAGATAAGCTTTATATTTGTGATATTTTTATTGTTTTCTTCTATAGAACAAGTCGAGTACGGAAGATAATTTATGTAGTCAAATGTGTAAAGTGAAGTAAGTGCATTGCAACAGAGATAATGCTCTGGGTCACAGCCCTGCAGCCTGTCTTGTGGCATACGACCAACGACCATACAAGGCCAACGGAATGCCCGCCCGCAAATCTTTACGACGTTGGATAACAATAAAATATCAAGATCTTTTTGCCGCCCGTCAGTGTCGGTAAGCTGAAAACGTGACGGGACGCCATTCGCAGCATGCCCACATGCAAGTTACGCTGTAATTAAAAGAAATTTTCGTGCTTAATAGCCACTTAATGTTGTATCTTGTCCAGAGGTGCACTGCATGATATATTAATGTGTCATTCGTAAGTGCTACAAGTATGATTAGCATTCGCTTAAGCGAATTAAACTTTGGTTTAATTACATCTCTTGGAAAGGTACTCGTTCTTTGATAAATACCAAGTGAAAACTCGTCTGTCATTTTTACCAACGTAGAGATTTTTTGCCGTGTCACCGCTTTTAATGGTGTCAAAAAATGTTTGACCTATTAAGGGGACAAAAATAATTTACTCCGTATAACATAAGTAGTTACGTAATGTATCGCATATAAAACAAAAATTAGATACAAACTCATAAATAATTATTTAAAATATATTCATCTTTCTGTTGGAAATCAGTCACAAATGCGTTGCTACTCCTTAGAGCTAGGTCTCCTCATATATCCAGTGAGCTGCTGGCACACCCTTCAAGCTGAAACAGAACTCATAAGAGCTGTTTCACAGCAGAAATAGTTATGATGATACTCACCTGGACGAACCTGGATGGATTCTACCACTGATGTTTGGTGGGTTTGTTTGGGTTTTGGGCGCGGTCACAGCTATGTTGTTACTGAGGGCTAAGTTGGTAGCCTCTTGTATCAAGTGCGTGCTACACTCACGCTATTCTAACTGAAATACTGCTGGCAAAATTTACTCTGCAACTGTTGCAGACTACTGCATGAGCATTAGCTCTTCTCCAAGTGTGTATGCAGGTGATCGATTAGCAGTACAAAAGAGACTGACCTGGGGCTGTGCTTGTGTCCACCGCTGGGGTTCGGGCTTCTGCTGGTTGTATACCTGCTGGAGGTCGTACTGCTGCCTCTGTAGCTGGTAGGCCTGGTTGTAGTAATTATCTGAAATGTTATTAAGACTGTAAATCTATACATATCTCACACGTGGTGTAGTATCTCGAAGGAACAAAGATATGGATATTATCCATGGTTCCACCAACAAAAATGACACGGAAATTTGGCGTTTGATGTAAAGTTGGCATCTTGGATAGGTTCAACAATTACTAAGGACCCATGCATCACACATAACGGGCGGTCAGCATTTTTCCCATTCATACCATATTTCGAGCCACGCGGCATCAGTGGACGGTGAATACTGACAATTTCGCGTGTACCACCATCACACCAATTTGTGCCGTGAAACAGTAGTGTTCGCACCACTTGTGTTTCGGTATAAAGGTGTGATAGCCAGAACACGAGCCGTTCTATATATGTCCTCAAAAGTAGCACCGCATCTGTGGTTACAGATGTCATGGGCTGCAGCAGCTACTTACCAGCAGATAGACTGCAAGTCGGAGTGGTACATTATAAAGTATTAAAATGATACCTTGTGTGGATGGCGGAACTGGTTCAGGACTTTTCGGCAAGTGGCTGCCTTCTAGAATCTGAAATGAAAATAAGGATTTATTTATGGAAACTAGAGTAGCAATAATGCAGTTCAGTTGATTTTATGTAACCGGCTCTAGACAGACCCGTCGGTCTGTTTGACGTTAGTCGCAGCTGTGTTGCTTCTACTGAGGGCTAAGTTTGTCGTCTCATGTATCCCATGCGTACCACCTGCCACACCCTTCAACATCAAAGAAAGCTTCATGTTAGCTGTTTTTACTTTTTTAATGTTATGGAGTAGCACACGCAGTCTGCTTGTAAGTAGCTACTGCACACGCACATCACAGTCGCGATGCTACTCTTGAGAACATAGATCGACGATCGATGCCTCGTGTTGTGTTTGCTGGCTATCACACCCTTACACCGAAACACAAGGCACAAATAGGTGTGACGATGGTACCGACACAGTCAAACATATTCATGTTCTACTACCCGTAAGGTTATTACAGGGACGAACAAATTAAAATAATTCGTCTCGCTGCGAGAATCGAAACCGCGACCACACGTTTCACAAGGCGGCTCATCATCGTCTGCGCCACGGAGGTCGTCATTATTTCTTCTTAATAAATTGTAATGTAGATGGGACGCGCTGCAGCAGCCACCTAGCATCAAGCGAACAGAAAGAGCGAGTCACTTGATAATTTAAAAATTTAAAATCCCACCTGGAAACCCTCCTTCCCGGCCCGGTACTTGAGCTTGACGAGTTGTCCCGATGGATCCTTGTATTGGTAAGCACCGACCCTGGAGCCGTCTGGCTCGATCACCTCCCCCGCTGCCAGACCGTTGTCTGACGCGTACTCGAAACGGAATGCGCCCTCTGTGATGGGAAATATGTGGTTGGACATAGCGTTACGTGCGTAATTATTCAAAGCACACTCTTTTAAAAATTTTATTTTAATGTTATGAAGCAGCACACGGGCTTGCAGTCCCCCTGCTGGTAAGTAGCTAATGCCGCCCTGCACATCTGTAATCACAGATGCGGTTGAGGAC
>DWIE01001532.1:0-10598 GCA_018248235.1 Choaspes benjaminii
CTTATGACGAATGTATTCAAAAAAACAATTAAAGCTCCACAAAATATTTCTTTGCCTATTCTGTTATGTGTGTAAACTGTCAACGTCAATGTTATCTGACAGTCTACAAATGACATATCAACAACTTAACACAGATGACGACTTGACGAGCAAAAGCGAAAAGGTTAAGTTCTAACTAAACTGATGTTTGTATGAATCACACATGTTCATTCAACAATTGCACCACAATTAACTGTAGTTTCAATTGTGTGCTTCATAATAAAAATGGTACTCACACACAATTTTCAAGAAATATACGACGTGACAGATAAAAGTATAGTATTAAATTTACCGCAGTACAAAGAAAACCCTTTAAAAGTAGAATTTGAAAATTGTACGGAAATAATAACTCAGTACAATGGACCAACACCGCCTTTACCATTTGCTGCCAGTGAGCTATTTCATGCTAGCATTGTTAACTGGAGACGTCTAACAGCTGATGACAAAGAATGCAAACCTATTTATGAGGTCACATTTGATATTCAGGGTAGCAACTTAACTTTTAAACCTGGCGACACAATAGGAGTTCTGCCTGAAAACAACAAAAATGAAGTGGATGCCATTATAAGACATTTGAATCTCACGGAAATAGCAGATGCAAGTTACTCATTAAGTGTGGAGAGTAGTCAGAAAATTGCCAAAATCCCACCTCACGTGCCTGTCAAATCTTCTTTGAGGCATGTTCTGACACATTGTGTGGATATACGGACTGTTATTAAAAAACTTTTTCTGCTAGCACTTTCAAGGTACACTAAGGACAATACAGAGCGCAAGGTTCTCGAATATTTGTGCAGTAAAGAAGGCACTGTCGCCTATAATACTCACATATTAAACAAAAATATATGTCTACTTGATATCTTTGCAAAATTTAAGTCTTGTAAACCACCAGTAGAAGTTCTTTTACTCCATTTATCAAGATTGCTGCCCAGAGCATATTCTATTGTGAATAGTCCTTCGAAAAATCCTGATGTCCTTAAAATATGTTTTTCTGTGATGGATATTGGAAATAACAGAAAAGGGCTTACTACAGGGTGGATAGAACAAGTTACGGTAAAAGGGCAAAGTCTGGAAGATGGCTTGAAAAACTTGAATCTATCGGGCAATGATAGCTTTAGAGTTCCTATTTATTTAAGGAAAAATATGAATGGATTTGAATTGCCAAAGGATCCCAAAATACCTTTGATTTTAGTAGGACCGGGCACAGGCGTTTCGCCGTTCATTGGTTTTCTTGAAGATAGAGAATACTTAATAAAAAATAAACCAGAAACAACATTGGGTCCCATATGGTTGATTTTTGGCTGCCGCCATCCAAAATTAGATTTCATCTACGAGAAAGATTTAAATGGTTTTGTCACGACTAATATCTTGACAGCTCTCGAAACAGCTTTCTCGAGATATGAACATTGGGAAACAAAATATGTGCAAGATGTTATCATGAAACATGGAGCAGACATCGTGAGTTTAATCAAAAAAGGAGCCGCTATATATGTCTGTGGAGATGTGAAGACAATGGCGTCCCAGGTCAGAGACACGTTTGTGAACTGTTTAATAAAACACGATGGCAAAACAATGGAAGAAGCTGAGAAAATGATATGTGATATGCAAAAAGAAAAAACATATATAGTTGATATATGGAATTGAATAATATTTAACTAGACAAATTATATTTTTTAATTTAATAATTATATATATTGTTTATATTTTTATGGATTTTTTTTATATTGTACTTTGTACTGTATGACACATAAATTAGTCTATAAAGAATAAATTTGTTAAACTTTTAATTAACTAAAATATTAATCAAGAGTTACGGGTTAAATCGAAATTTGGAAGTACATAAATAATCTTAAAATGTTTGACGAGATCTAGATAAATTCCGTAAGAAAAAGAATGATAAAAAAGTGCCGCTCATAGCAGTCATAAAGCTCCTAATTGTAAAGGGTTCATTTTAATATAGTTTTAGTTAAAGGTTGAATACTTGATAATGTCCCAGTTGGACGTAAACATTCCTCTCTAGACCACGTAGTGTTAAAAAAGGAAAAGTAAATCACTTTTGTCACGAAAGCGACGAGGACAAAACATTCGATATGCAATCGTTCGAACTCGGTTGCACTCGGCTATAATCGGTAAAGCAACCACATGGCATACCTGGCAATGTGGCTAGTAACATTATCTTCCGTGTGTATAAATAATAATAAAATAATATTTATTTAGTTTATTTATTTAAAATTAAAAGTTAACATTACAGATGCCTAATTCGTTCAGAGTGCAGGTAAATAATAATATCTAAATTCTCTTTTACAAATATCTGAATTGCGGCGTTAAATTTTTTGAGGTTTACTAAATGTTCATGTTTTTGGGTACTCTTTTTTTTAAAAATGAAAATGAGAGGAGCAAACGGGCATGCAGTTCACCTGATGTTGAGTGACCACTGCAGCCCATGACAATTATAACAGACTCGATACATAGTCATCGTTGTGTTCGAAGTTGGTCACAAGTGCGTTGCTACTCTTGAGGGCTAAGATGCTCCCTCATATATCCAGTTCGTGCCGGCTGCCACGATTTGATGGTACTAATTCTAACATATGATACCGCAACATTCTGCGGAAAGGCCTTGCAAGTAATATCTACAATTTGGACGTAAGAATAAAATAGAAAAACGCTGTAGGAAACTCTGTCGTAGGCCGTTCAGATACTTTATTTGATTACAGATACTCTGATAGTTAAGCCGCAACTTGAATAAATAAATATTATTAACATTCTTAAAGCGACAGTTATCACATGTAAAATCACCTTTACTAAATTTGGGTTAAAATAACCTCGCTTAACAATAAGGGATAGTGGGGAGACGATAAAAAAAAACAAAAGCGCAATTCTTTTAAAAAAATAATTTAATAGGCAAATCTCTATTAATAAAATGTTCAAAAAGTGTCATTGGTGTATATAAACTTACGGACTACAGCGATCTAGCATCAATACAAATAACACAATGTTTCGTTGTGCGGCAGAAAATGCGTTTTATATCTCGTTGCGAGAATTTCTGCAGCAATATTGCAAAACGAGATATGTTTTAAAAACAAACCTGAAAAGTTTCCGCATAGAATTGCTACAAAAACTCTCGGTGAAATAGCCTTACTTCTAATAATAATACAGTTAAAACTACTCGTTATAAGTAGGCACTCTTGGTAGAGGGTACTCAAATATATCCTGAATACAATAGCGTCAAAACTGTATATAGTAGCGGTGTGTGTAAATGGAAACACTTCCAAATTCGAAATTCGAAATTCAAATATCAAAAGTAATTCAATGTAAAGCTGGATACACACGACAGGTATTTGGTCGCTGGAGTTGCAAAATCAGCCCGTGGACGACTTTTTGCAGCGATTTAAAGTAGCTGGCAGTGGCTAACAATTGCATACTGATGGATCGCCAATCGTGTATCAGCGACGTTATTATAGATATGTAATATTGGATATATCAATAATATCATACCAGTTACAGTTACTACAGATATGATGTGATTTCGGAATATCCATTACTTTCGGAGAGTTTCGGTTACAGATATTGCTTATCTAAGTACGAGTACGTATGTGAAATTATAACGTAATTTTAACTAAGCAATAGAAATTATATAAACAAACAGGGCAAGAGGCGCGCGAGGAAAAAAAAACCAAAAAACTGTCATAACAAGTCTTGTTTAGAATCCGCTCCTATCCGAAACTTAAAGCGGATTCGGTTACGGATATGCATAAATTATTATATTATCCGATAATTTCGGTTACGGTTACGGAACTCCATAGCTTACCTGGTAAATACGAAAGCCATAAATTCAAAGCGACATAAAGCGATCAAGTCGTTGCCGTATGTTCCCAGCATAATGGCTGCTAGCCATAGCATATTATTTATATATGACACCAAAATATAATTACGAAGACGATCTGTATAATTTGAATTTATGAACTTATCAAAAGCGATTCCATTTACATTCACAAGTATCAAATTCTACATGAAAGAACATTACAAAACATGTCTACTGAAAATCTTTTCATATAATAATACCAGATTTAATACTAAAATGTAGCGCCTGTTTACAAACAATAGAAATCATACATTTTTATTGCATATTCATCCATTTATACCTACAATTATAATTTATTTAATACATAAATTCCCAATTACCTTTTATTATCAATCTCTCGGTTCAGGTTAAATATTGTGACTGGACATAATTATAAACAATCTTATACATATTCATAGAATTTTACAATTTCTTGGATAACTAGCTCTTATATGACGGCATAACTTTTTTAAATGGCTACAAAACCTCGTAAGTATTTTTTTGGAGACAGCGTTGACAGTGTCACTTAAACTTTTTAAATTGTGATACTTGAAATCAGTAGCAAAAGATTCATAGATACGCAGCTTTCAGCATCGACATCAGCTTAAATAATGCAAAACTTTATTAATAAACTGCGGTAATATGATTTTGCTCATAATTTCCTCTTGAGACATTTATAGCATGCATATGTGTGACAAAATCACTCAGTATTCATTCGAGTTCAAATCGATTATTTTAATTTTAAAGCATCAATCTGATCAATTGATGGTATCGAGTGCAGCTATATCTGAATGGATAGGCTGTAACCTTAATCTACTTGAGTTTTAATCCATACTACACCATAAAACTGCTCCTGTATTACTGATTACTGAAAAGTCCAAACCTATTCAGAATTGGACAACAGAAACCATTCGAAAAATTCCACAAAAGCAGTTTTTTTAAGAGCTTTTATTAGGGATGTGATGTTCTTTCACCACCATTTTAATAACTCAATTTGCCCTAACGTTGATACAAATATTGAATAACTGCAATATATGATGTTATTAATTAGAAATGTTATAGAAAACACAAAAAGGCTAAAGTTATTAAGGTTTTGCACGCTCTTGATTGTGCGGTTTGATACGGTAGCTATACGACGTGGGTGATAATATTTACGGCTAACAGGATAAACTCCAATAGTTAAATTATGTTTTTTTTATAATAAAATCGGTACAGAATTACCCAAAAATATCATCATAGGTGTTTTGAAACGAATTGTTCAACAATGTTTATAGAATTCTTGTGTTGCACGTTTTTTGTAGATGGTATCATTTCTATTTGCTACAACTTTTTAGAGTTGCAAGCATAAAAATTAATGTCATAATTACAGTCTTAATATTTATTTTTCTTACATTAAGCACTACTCGCTAGGAAGTCTACAGAAAAGTCAAAAATATCAAAATAAATACATTGGTCGGTTAATAACACCTTCTATGTGTAGAAAGAAAGGAATGTGAAAACATAAATACTCGAGTTGTTTTTTTGTAAACCATAGGTCAGTAAAGTGAATACAGACATACTGGTACAATTTTTTATGTACTTAATTCTTTGTTAAGCCTCGTGCGTAGGCTAGAAAGCACCAGTGTAAATGAAACGTGGTTATTCACTGTGAATTATTTTTAGGCACAAAATTATTTGCACTTAGATACATGCTCACAATAAAAATAATGGAAGATAATATAAGTCTAATTAAAATGCCACCTGAAAAACATCTAACCTAGGAACACATTTATGTACAATTTTTGGTAAACGAATACAAAAATGCACCAATGTCCATATAAATACATAAGATAATAATAGCACCTAAAAGCTTTTGGAACTCCCTTAGTTATTTGATAGAAGTACAGTAAACATACTTGTGGTTGTGGAAGATGAAATTTAGTATTTAGGCCCTTCGTCATTCGAAAATAGATTTTATGTAGGTGTATTTGAGAGTATTTTAGAGTGGTAGCATTCACACCCACAATATTTAGTAGTCTCGGGACATGGCACCTCACAGAGGCAGTGCAATTATCTTGTTATAAAGAGAACTTTAGGGGCCGGGAAGCAGCAGTATCTTCGCTACAGTTTATTTTGTACTGTATCAATGAAAAAACCATTATACCCACGGTTTATTAAGTCCGTTTCCAGACATTGAATAATATAATAAATTGTGTTGTTTAACGAAAAAAATGTGCAATTTATTTGGATGTGAGCAATTTTTTTTAAAATATGAGATCACTTATTAATGTTGTAAAATCTTAAATTCATTTTATTGCTGAATAAAGTGTATTTTTATTGTTTTATATATATATATATGGATTTAGTTAGAATTTGTGAATTTAGAAAAATGATATCCTGTGTCGGGACTCAAATGGATGACAAGAAGGACAAAAAACATATATCGAAATTAATTTCAATAGGTAACTAAGATTAGAAAGGATTAGATTAGATTTTTTGATTTATTGTATTGTAGAGAAAGTACAAAAACATGACGAAAGACCTCCTAAGAGAGAACCAAAAGCTTTATGGATCGGTAATATAAAAATTCGTAATTACAAATTTGGACAGACTAATCGTAGGCCTTAAGTAACAACATAACTTTAAAGCAATAATGACGAGCTTCTAACATTAAAATCCTATACATGAAAATTAATATGGCAATTAAATTGTACATACATTCTCATCTCGTTGCCTCGATTATATCATTAGGGATATGGAACAATGCGGTGTGATGTCTGTATCAGTAGGAGATATCGTATCTACAGCAACGGTGTGATAAGACAAGCGGTAACGCTTTCGCGTACAGTCGAAATATATGAAAGGGTTTCATGCGAAATACTGAACATATTGAAATCAGGGCCGCCGTGAGCCTTTTCGGCGCCGTGGACAAAATCTTACAATAATATTTTGGTAGACGATTCCGGCGACCTTTTTTCATGGTACTCTTAAGGACTAAGGTGATCGCCCCACCCATCCAGGTACACTATGTCAACACCCACACACTTAAACTCAAACTTAACTAGCAATTCTACACTCTGTGTACCTGGCATTGACTTAGTCCCTATATTTGCCACCCAAATGCGACTTACGTCTTGCACGCTGGGTCTTGGCAGGCCTGATCGTAATCTTCTTTATTGCCTCTCAACACAGCTTTCACTTTCGCTTAAGTGAAATACAGCAAAGCATTTAAGCACCCTGTTTGCTTCAATTGAAACCACAAACCTGTCCTCAATTCCATATCTATACAATCAAAGCATTCACAATTAAATTTATTTCTTAACTAACGACTATAAAGTTCATTAACTACCAACGTCTAAAATACAAAATACAAAAAAAAGCAATTCTTAATCGATAAACCGCTATAGAGCTACGAGTCCATCGGTTAGGATGAAATGGCAAGGAATTAATTATAGCAGATATTAAACAATTGGCATGATCAGCTATAGAGCCACCGCATATAAGAGATTTGGCAGTACCCACAAATTTGCCCCACGTTTGCGTTATACTATTTGGAATTCGGCACTATACGGACAATGAGTAATACCTATTACTAATCGTTCACCCATACTGTTTAATATTGTACTAACAAATATTTTAAATTATTGTCTTAGCACATCTTCGGTTGGTTGTTTATAACGCTGTGGTTTACAATATCTGCTACGCTCATCCTATCTAACCGGTGGACTCATATCTGCAGTTTCAGTAACCTACATAATTGGCACTGCGTTATTTTTGGACGTGCAGTATCTATAAGTTCATATAAAACATATTTATCATCATATAGCGAACTGTTACTGCTTACATAGTTACAAAAGATATAAATGTACGCGGTAAACTCTGTAAAAAAATATTTGAAGCTTTGTCTATTTTCAGAGCTATTCGGAAGATGCGGATTCGTTTGAACGCTACGGATTATAAAGAAGTAAAAAAATATGTTAATGGAAAATTTACCAGTTCAGTCCATGTTCTTGTGGAGTATCTTCTGAGCGGCTTTGATGAGAGGCGTCAAAGTTCTCAATTCCATGGCACTGTCGAGGAAGGGGTGAGCCAGGAGTTCTTCTGCTGTCGCCCTTGCATCTGCATCTACTTGGAGGCACTTGTCTAGGAAGTCTTGGAAGGCCAGAGACAATGACTCCCACCTTGGTATCTTTGGTCTGCCCACGGCCGCGATCAAATACAATGCTTTCAACGGAGTTTCCTTCATGTACGGTGGTTCGCCTTCGATCATTTCTATCGCCATTATCCCGAGCGACCATACATCCACCTTCTTTCCGTATTGCTTCCGTGTAACGACCTCCGGCGCCATCCAATACGGCGTACCTACCATTGTTTGTCTCTTTTCATCTCCCACTATGTTGGCACAGAAGCCAAAGTCAGTCACTTTCACAGTCCCATCCATTCCCAGAAGGACATTATCAGATTTGATGTCCCTGTGTATGGTTCCTTTGGAGTGTAGAAATGCTATGGCTTGTAAGGTTTCGCGGCACACGGCTGCGATTTGACCTTCCTTCATCACGACTTCCGTGACCACGTCTGTTAAAGAACCGCCATCAAGCAACTCCATTACGACCCAAAGGTGATCGAAACTGAGGAACGCATCGAGGAAGTTTACGAGGTTTTTGTGATTGAAACCCTTCAACACGTTTATCTCGTTGAGTATTAGTTCCTTCTTAGATTGTTTGGTCAAGTCTATATCTTTGATGGCGACTCTCGAGTTCTCTTTGTTGTCTGTAGCGATGAATACAACACCTGAGGCCCCAGCACCAAGTTGCTTGATTAGTTCAAACCTAATATAAGGATCATCCTTGTTACAGATTTTCCTCAACTCTTCGTAAATTTCATCATCAGATAGAGTTGAATACATCAACTCTTTCTTTCTTAGGATGGGGCTTTCTTCTGGTTCTGTACCTATCAGGGTGAGATCTTGGACGACAGCTGTTAGGTCGACTACTGGGTCCTTTTTCTTACTGTTGTTCTTTGTTGGTTGCATAGGCATGGTCTGCCGCTGTGAATACTTATCTATGGGAGCCACCTCTTCTTCACTGCTCTGGCCGATCGAGATATCCGAGTCCTGGCTTTGATGGGCGTTTTTCTTCGCTATAAACTTCTTCATCTCCAAGCCTTCTTTTGTTATCGCTTCTTCGGTGACTATGGGTTTGCATGGCTCTCTCTCGGCCTGTTCTTTCTTGAGTACATGGAAGTTGTGGAACATAACCGCCTGGATGGCGGCGTTAGGGTTCTCATTTTGTTCGGCAGGCGATATTTGAGCGTTGAGCTGCCGCAGCCAGGACGCTGGGAGCCCTTCCAACATGCCCGTCTCGGAATTCATGCTCACGTGTATGTGCTGCTTCACGTTAGTCGGCATCCCAATCTCAGTCGCCCTCTCGTCCCTGTTGTGCTGCTTCTTGGAAAACAGCTTCCCAAACACACCGCGGCCCGAGCGTCCTGTCATCGTGAACGTTTTATCAGTCCAGTTATCACGCCACTTTAACACCAATAATCACTTTTTGAGATCACAAAACTACATTTCTCACTGCGGATCGCTGCGAATTAAAACTAATTAAGTATCGCCTTGATAGGAGTGGCTAATCGCGGACGGACAACACTGAAGTTGAATGGAGACAGCAACACCGTCAGTCTTGACTCCTTTATCATCTGTCACCCGTTTTCCGTCTGGCAGATAGAAGAAAAAGCTCGGTACGTTTCGTTACATGCAGCGCGCTACACATGTTCAACATCATAACGTCAATTGATTATTCCTACAACTTATTAATAGACTACTAAACTGAGTCATTTTAAAAAACGTAGTTTAATCCCTCTAATTTTGTATTAATTTAGTAAGCATAATGTAAATATTAAAGTATTAACTATACACTTTTTTTCAGTTTGTCAGAAAGTGACAACCGGAACTGTGGGAAAGGAACGTAAGGATATTTTTTTGTGTTGGTAGTATTGTCCTTGCTGATAGTAGGAAATAATTCGGATGATTCATTGTCCACCATAGACTAACCTATACCTACGATTTGTATAGTAATAGTACCCAAGGGAGTTGACCACTGAGATTATTATACAAGACGTGATTATATTTATTCTTGTTAACGTTTGTGATAAGATAATAAATACAATTAACATGTTAATAAAGAACGCAATAGTTCATACCCACGTAGCATTTCATATTAAAACCTTTATTTTCATTATCCTGCGGTTTATATAATTGTCATAATTTGTAGTAATCAAATTCGTTGCTCAAATGTATTCATTGTATACATGATACGATAAAATTTAAAAAGATTTCCATAATAATCATTATAATTATTCTTGTATATAGGTTTCAATAAAAATAATATTACGGCACTATAAATCAAATCGACACGTGTCTCATATTTAACTGTGTAAGAGAGGTCGCCCGTACTAGCATAATTTTTATTACCAGTTAATTATATAATTCTATACGCTATGCATTTTTGGCAGAATCGATCAATTTTAGTATAAGGATAATTTAAGTTCATTAAAATATAAGGATATAAACACCACTGTCCAAGTTTTGTTCTTTATTAGTTACTACCTAGCCGGTCACGCGTTCTTGTGGCTTAGTTTGATTAAACAAAAAGTATAATACTAATCTCGACCACAGCGCCACATACTGGGTCCAACGATTTATCTGTCTCTTATAAAAAAATCAAAAATTATCAATAAAAAC
>DWIE01001533.1:0-10595 GCA_018248235.1 Choaspes benjaminii
AGTCCAGCAAAGCTGACAACGCGTTGGCAACTCCCCTTTTTATTCTCCCTGGACGAGTAGCTTTCACCCTGTGCCAATGAGTCTAGGACTAACAGCAACGCCTTATAACCTGGTGTACCTTGGTAAAAATATTCCATGTGCTATGAAGATATATGCACATAGATAATGACTACAAGCACCAATTACTACAGGTAGGCTTGTTAAGTACTAAATATGTTTTCTATCCAACCAGGAGTCCCGTCACAGCCATCGAATCTGATAGCGGTGGAGGCAGGGGAAACGTCAGTCACATTATCCTGGAGGCGGCCAGCGCACGCAGGAGACAACATCGTGTCCTACGAACTATATTGGAACGATACGTACGCGAAGGAGCTGCATAGGAAGTGAGTATTGAGTATTAAGTATTAACGATACTTTTACGTATTCTCACAGATGATTACTTAAAATTTCGTGTTTTAATGTATATGTATGTCTAGGCATTTTGTGGATATAGTAAAAAAACGATTTATATTCAATTTGGTGGTAAGTGCTACAGTCCAGGACATCTGTGACTGACTGCATTCGAATACATTGTCCTTCTAACTCCGTATAATATCAGTAGTTAACACTAAGCGAGTAATTGAAGTGAACGCTTTGTACCATACCTATTGAAATGCCAGTTTGAATTCAATACTGAAGCTACAAGATTATTGCTAGGATTCTGTTCCATTAAGCCCTTCGTCGAATACAATACCGGCAGTTCTCAGTTTAGATAGATTGTTTATGAGTCATCATTTCTGTTAATTGAATGAAATAATAAACATTATTTGAACTATCGTTCTGTGCTTGCAAATAAAGACCATATTTTTGATCTAATTGTCTATTAGAAACTAATACAGATAATAATAAAAGTCGCTCTTGTGTACGACACATAGTTACATACCCACTGCCCGACCATATATTCTTAGGTTCGTAAATCAACATTGTTTTCTTGTATTAATTATATGAAATTATAAATACCAAGGAATTTTCTTTCACGAAAATAATTTTCATTCTTTTGACAGCTTTCCATCTAGTGCTGAGCTTACGCTCCGGACTGGAATTTTCTATTAAAAGTAAAGAATGAAATACCAAGAACTATTATTATTTTTAGACCATTGTTGTTGTTTTTGAATTCTACGTAGTAACTTAATTTTAATTCTTTATTATGTTTTATATTAATGATAAAAAAGACTATAGGTAATATAACTGTTACATCATAAATAAATACATAATGAAATAAACTAAACGTTGACCCCAATTCAGTAATAGAACTCAGTGTGTCAGTATGTCAGTGTATGAGTGTTATCATACCGAGACTAATACTCATATCCATACCGATATGCATACTGAAACGAATACCAATATCGATACCGATACCGAGGCGTATACCGATACCGATCTGTCAAAACAGGCGGATACCAATAACGGAGACGTACACGCTGAACGGGTTATACCCGAATACGCTGTACAACATTTGGCTCGCGGCGAGGTCGCAGCGGGGCGAGGGCGCGACCACGCCAGCTATCGAGGTCCGGACGAAGCAATACGGTATGTGGCGGAGGGACGAGTGTGCGCGGACGGGGACGGGACTTGACTATGATCACGGCTTAATAGTCACTGGGAGTGATGATAATATAACGTTATACGTGAATACGTGTTCTAATATTGCGGTCAATAGAATAGATAACGATATAGTGGGATATATAACGCGTTACATTTAGGATCTACCAATAATAATCACGGTGGAAATAATATGTTATAAAATTGGCTCATAGTGATCAAATTGATGATACATTTTTGACACTTCTTAAACCAATTTTTGTGCACGCGATAATAACATAAGCCACCGTCCCAAAGGCATAGATGAAAATACAGAACTGATTACATTTTGTTTTGCTAACTTAGCATTGTTTTCTAAGTACATGTGGGTTAATTGTATTCATTATTAGTTCACGAATTCACGTTTAAAGTTAGCAAAACCGCTTCGTTGAATTATAAATAAAATGTATACCAAGTCAAGCGCCGTAACCATCCAATGCTTTGAGGAAATGTGAGTGAGTAAACTATTGTGAGTTTTCCAGGTAATTCCTACTGTAATCTTTCACATAAGAGCACTGCCCGGCACGCTGCCAGTAATACAGCACAAGCACCAAGTTTTATATCACGATAATATGTGTTTTGTAATCGTAAACTTGTCGAAACGGTAACGTGTACGCAACTAACTGCATACTTTAAGGGACTCGTAACATTTAACGTTGTTTGGAATGTTACTTAAGACGAGGAGTTTTTCTGTTTTTACCGATGCGTACACCGTTCCCTAGTAGTAGCTTTATGTTGTACGTTTGTCTGATTTTTTTTGAGTGAGGTTTCGCCTCGAGTGATCTTTTGTATCTATTATTTCTTTACACTTAGCGACACGAATGACTGGCACTTGTATATTATAACAATCGCACCTTCAGCCCGAGTATGGACATATCCATTCGTACATGTATATACACAACACGTTGTTCGTGTCGCAAATAGAAAATAATTACCACAGTTTTATTCCGGCAGGAGAAAGTGTGACGGATGAGACGTAGAGATGTATGGGCGAGCGGATCCTACATACAACACACAGCTAACTGAAATGTGCATGCTCTACTGTTTGTGACGATTCGCGTGGTTCATTTCATTTTATTTTCTGGGCACAGTTTATTTGATTTTTTTAAAATTTTTATTTCGATCGCATTCAGTGATTGCATCGGTTAGGTCGGTCGGGTAAAGACGCGCGGCGCGGGTGTCGCGCGTCCATTTCAGTTGCAGGTGGACGCGGGCGGTCCCAGCGACCGGAGAGTTTCTTAATAATGAGCTTGTTTAGTGCCTGGAGCGCCACCAATGAATGTGACGGCGATGGCGATATCGCCGACCGCTATCCGCGTGTCGTGGCAACCGCCGCCGGCGGAACGGGCGAACGGGCGCATCGCGTACTACAAACTGCTTTGCGTGGAGAGCGGCCGCGGGGACTCCGAGGCGACGGTGGTGAAACTGAACCAGACCACGTTCGTGCTGGACGAGCTGCGCCGCTGGACCGAGTACCGCATCTGGGTGCTCGCCGGCACCAGCGTGGGCGACGGGCCCGCCTCCTACCCCGTCACGGTCCGCACCCACGAAGACGGTACGTTCCCATCCGATCTTCTCCTAACCTTCCGTGCTCAATTTTATGACGTAATCTATTTATTAATCCTTCTCTCTACGACCCAAACTAAATTTCTATTCGACGCCTTTTATCTACCAAAATACACTCCGCTCCCCGGTTAGTTGTGTTTAATTAAATTCCCGCAGCCTTCGAGCGGCTATAAGGACATAAAATTGAGCCTCTCTGTGCCAAGAAAATAATTACTAATATAATGAATAATATAATTTCATCGTTTAACTTAACAAACCTCATTGGCGGTGTAATATCAGAGGAATAACGTTAAACAGCGAAAGACGTTATGGAAATGTCGGGTTAATGTTTGCCGTTAATAAGAACTAGAATGGGTTGTAAGTTAAAAAAAAAACAATATTTTCTGAAGTCAGGTTCCACTGATATTGCATTTATATATAAACGTGTTTAATCTGTTATTATGTTTACATTTAAGCCTGGGATACATTGAGGTATAACAATAATATTCATAAAATCATTCGCATAACACACGATGTCGGTGACTGACTTGCTTTGTTGTGAAATTCTTAATTAAATATTTTATGTGGATGGTTTTATACCACTGGTCGGTGTAACTCTGGCAGAATGGGAATAATTTGCTGCCTTAACGAATTTACTGGAACACTTGTAAGCAATTTCCTATCTCAAAATACTGGTGAATTATTTCCGTTCTCGCCGCTCTGAATTTTGATGATATGCAAATGTTTTCTCATTCAATTGGTGGTGGATTTATAATGAAAACCATTTGTTCCATGACTGACTAGCTCATATCATAATTATCGACTTGTCCTACCGTTAATGCCAAGATACTAATGTCATTTTTTTCTTTTGTTCCCTTTCTTGTGAGCACATAGCAGGATTCTAATCGAGGAGGTTAAATCTCGTAACAAAATTTTAATATGCTTGCCGATGAATTTACATGTATTACTATTATGTTCATGTCTCAGTTATTTGAATTTATATCACTGTATTATTGTCGTAAAGTGAAGCGGCATAGAGTTTGTATACCACTCACTTGTCACATGTAATGATTTCTTTTGACGACGCGTCACTTGGACCCGTCATTCAAATCGCTGATGATGGCACTCACTGAAATGCAAAACTTTACATTGCACCTGGTATAGTGTCGACGGCACCGTTATATTATTGATTTTGGCGCACAGTTGTTGAGTATTTAGCAATGGACACAATTTTGCATGCTTTCTTTAACAACACAGCACCGTTTTTGGTTCAGTTAATTTTCACTGGGCACCAGATAGGTTTACGTCTCGTTGGACGCAATCGTATATTGGGCTTAGGTATTCCCGGTGATACAATTGTGTCCAACAAAGACAGCACTTTTAGGAAGCACTCAGCACCACTAGCGACGACACGAGGTGAGAGAACGAGTGCGTGCAACGATAAGCGAGTAACCATCCGATACGCTCAGGCTCTTTAACGCTGGACAAAGAAGCGCATCCGATGATCGCGATTAAATTTTCATTATAATAACCCGTTTCATTCATTGGGCGTTCAGTCTGTTAATTTAACAAACATTAACTGAGTGCAATCGTTCGGTTATCGGCTCAACACGCACCACGGCCCGAGCGCCGCATTTGAATACCAATATACCGTCCCACACGACACGCGCGCATGCTACTATACTCCTCACAACTACTTCTACTCACTACTCTTAACTATACTCTTAGTGGCAAGGCTGCGGGTCGAACTGACCACCGGTCCCGAGGATCCATACAAAATTTCAATTTCTCTAACCCAATTGGCACATATAAAACGGATCCGACGGATAGATCCGCTAAGCTGTACGCCTGTACTATCGGACTGCTCAGCTCGGACTAGTTCTACGCGCTACTATCTTTCTCTATCTCTCTATCTATCTCACTTGCTCTAAGCTACAACTTCTTGCCAGTAGCTCTTTCTATTCTTCCTTCTTCTGTATTCTCTATCAGACTTTCGTGCATGCACACTAGATATTGTGACATATACAGAGTAAATACTATTGTGCCTAACGTGCGCTATTGCCGTAAACGAGGAACTCGCGGGACCAGGAGAACGCCACAAGACAGTTCGGCCTACAATCAAATGTGTAAAGTACCTACTCTGAATTTATACTGAACAATTTAGAAGACCACAGCCAACGGGCAATGACACTCAGACACTGGCACAAACATTGGACACAGTGGACATGGACACAAGGTACGAGGGACCACACACACTGCAGCAAAGATGGGAGCTCATTGAAACAAGACACCACTGATGAAGCACACACACATAGACCGGCGCCGTCGCGTTAATCAATACATGTGCGTGTGAGTGACTCGTCAGCGCAGAGGGACGAAGCGGTCGTTCACACGTGTTGCTTTGTGCTGTTCAACAGAAACGGGTCTAATATTTCATTAAATTCAGTAATTTTTGTGTCACGTGCGAACTGGACGAAACAGTTTCTATGCTAAAGATACACACGTCTCGTACCGTAAATAAATTCTCGTCGGTCGTTCAATGCTCGATGCGAACAGAAAAAGGCGACACGCGCGAACGTAGACCGTTCCCGACGTCCCAAGCGGCTTAACCCGAATGCGCCTCCTAAAGAGCTCAAAGTACACAAGGATGTGAAATAAGAGTACCCCCCATTTTGCCGACAAGCGTTCTACTCGTAATCTCTCACTTAGTAGTTCCGTTCGCCCTGCAATATTCGCACAATTTGTCTTAAATGTATTTGAATGCGTTTTTCTCTTTTTTTCTCTCGTCACTGACTTTGTATGGGCCGCTGGTAACACCCGTACAGCTATGAGGAGTGAGTATAAATTACTATAGTGCTTGTTTTGATGTGCGTTTGTGCTTGTGCCTATGCTTTACGTAGTTACATTCTTCCTAGCTCTGAGTTGTCTTACTGTAAAACAAACTGCAAGAGGTAACTTATGAAAGCATGAATATCATGCACGATGGTTCGGTGAAGACTTGGTGTGTCCCTTTTCTAATGGTCTTATAGACGCTACTGTGTTTTCCCCGAAGCATGATCCCTTGCAGTGTGTGAAATGAAAACTAGATATAGATATGCTGCTTTAAATTATAGATGAATACCTTACTAAATGTTGACTCTTTGTAAAAGCTTTACGATTTTAGTTGTTCTAAACGATGTGGATTGAAAGGTAATGACTTTTTATTGGTTATGGTGATGTGAAAGGGCGTAAATGTTCAATTTATCAGTGTGTGTTGGTATTCAAATGCTCGATCGAGATGCTGAAGGCGTGTGTAGACACTCGCCGACGACCAAAATACTCTATCAGCATTTCCGTTGGCGTTTACCGACCGCACTATCGTCATAAATAAACTTTTTAATACGAACTCCGCAGTGCTTACCGAGAAGCCTTTGACGCCGCTTGATTCCAATCTAAGCCCTTGAAACTCGAACCGCTTTAGGTAGTGTTTTTCTCTAGCACGCTCCCGTAGATGCTGATAGGGCATTTAGGTCGATACGCGAATGGTATTGGTTCTTTGCATTCATATATTATCCTACGCTCACAGTGCCCGGCGAACCCCAAGATGTGAAGGTGACTGCAATAAACTCCACCTCAATACACGTGACCTGGAAGCCTCCACAAGAGAAAGAAAAGAACGGAATCATTAGGGGTTACCATGTCCACGTTCAAGAAGTCAGGGACGAGGTAAGAATTTTCATTCTAACTTTGTGATCTCAACTTCTTTCACACACAACCTAATCAGATACGGTAGGAAACCCTGGCTGTTATTGGCATTATTTTCTCCTGAAAGATGTAAACAATGCCAAAATCTGCTATTGTCTGGCTTTTCAATGTGTAACCCCCACGAACAGGGCAAGGGTCTCCTGAACGAGCCCATGCGGTTCAACGTGATGGACGACACTACACTGGAGCTGAACGTGTCGGGGCTGCAGCCGGACACGCGGTACAACGTGCAGGTAGCGGCTCTGACGCGCAAGGGCGATGGTGACAGGAGCGCACCGGTATCTGTAAGAACACCTGGAGGTGTTCCCAACAGACCTACTGTTAACATCAAGGTATTGGAGCGAGAACCAATAGTGTCTGTGGAAATAGAATGGGCAAGGCCGACACAAACGTACGGAGAGTTGCTAGGTTTCAGGCTCAGATTTGGAGTGAAAGACCATCTTTATGGCGAGGAAAACTTCTCTGGTACTAAAGTCAACTCACATAGAATTAATGATTTAGAAAGAGGTGTTCAATATGAATTTAGAGTTGCCGGACGAAATCAGATTGGAATTGGACAAGAGACAATCAAGTATTTCCTAACGCCCGAAGGAGCACCAAAGGGACCACCAACGAACGTCACATATCATTTCCAAACACCCGATGTCATTAGTATTACTTGGGAACCGCCAATAAGAGCAGAACGAAGTGGCCAAATAAAGAAATATGATGTTCAATTTTACAAAAGAGGTGACCAATCATCATTGGTAGAGAAAACGACTGAATTAACCAAAGCAGTGTTCACAGGCTTAGAAGGAGATGCTCATTACATATTTAAGGTTAGGGCTTACACAGACCAGGGACCTGGGCCTTATAGCAGTGACATAACGGCTCACACTGAAAGGGATATCGGTAGAGCACCCATGTCAGTGAAAGCCGTAGCGACTTCAGAATCTGGAGTTGAGGTGTGGTGGGAAACCGTCCCTTCAAGAAGGAGAATTATAGGTTACGTTGTATTTTATACTATGACACCCGTAGAAGACTTAGACGAATGGCAACAGAAGGCAGTCCACGTAACACATTCCACTGACTTAGAAAATTTAGAAAAGTTTGCGGAATATGCCATTGCGGTGGCAGCCAAAACTGCTGATGGACTAGGACGGTTATCTGAAAAGGTTACTGTTAAAGTAAGACCCGAAGAAGTGCCTTTAAATCTTAGAGCTCAAGATGTATCAACACATTCCATGACTCTTTCGTGGTCTTCACCGTTACATTTAAACCCCGTTAGTTATAAGATATCATACAACGCCATCAAAGAATTCGTCGATTCACTAGGCATGACGCAAACTCAAGAAATACCCAAGAAGGAAATTATTATAAAACACGAACGGACATCGTATTCAATCAACGACTTATCCCCCTTCACTACATATAACGTAAATGTAAGTGCCATACCTAACGACGACTCCTATAGACCGCCGACTAAAATAACTGTAACAACACAAATGGCCGCACCGAAGCCAATGGTAAAGCCGGACTTTTATGGCGTTGTTGAAAATGAAATACTCGTAATACTACCTCAAGCCTCCGAAGAATATGGTCCTATATCACATTATTACCTAGTTGTAGTTCCTGACGATAAAGCGCATAATCATAAAAATCCCGATCAATTCTTAACAGACGACTTAATAAAAAATAATGTTAGAACCGACGACGAAAACGCTCCATATATAGCTGCCAAATTCTTACAGAGAAATATTTTGTATACTTTCCATCTCGGTAATGATGAGATGTTTGAAGGGTTCCTAAATAGAAAATTAAACCCGAGCAAACGATATAGAGTGTTCGTAAGAGCCGTTGTAGATACTCCACAAAAGCATTTATATACGTCCAGTCCTTTCTCCGAATATTTATCCTTAGATATGCGAGAGGCGCCACCTGGAGAAGAACCGAGCCGTCCTGATCCCAAAGACATAAATGGTGATCCTGAAATTCGAATAGAGGAAAACAGAAAAGAAGCGGGTATGGTATGGGTGATCGGTCCCATCATTGCAGCATTGATGCTATCACTATGTTTAGTCCTTCTGTTTATCGTTAAAAGAAGAAGACAGCCATGCAAGACGCCTGATCAAGCAGCTGTAACCAGGCCATTAATGTCCGCTGACATTGGCTTTGGAGCTCCATCGGATCCCGTGGAAATGAGAAGATTAAACTTCCAAACTCCTGCCATGATTTCGCATCCACCTATTCCTATATCGGAGCTTGCCGATCACATAGAACGACTGAAAGCCAACGACAACCTAAAATTCTCGCAAGAATATGAAAGTATTGAGCCAGGCCAACAGTTTACATGGGATCACTCCAACATGGAAGTGAACAAACCGAAAAATCGGTACGCAAATGTCATCGCTTATGACCACAGTCGTGTGATACTTCAACCTATTGATGGAATACTCGGAAGTGACTATATCAATGCTAACTACTGTGATGGCTATCGGAAACATAATGCCTACGTCGCAACTCAAGGGCCTCTGCAAGAAACGTTTGCAGATTTCTGGCGAATGTGCTGGGAGCTACGAACGTCTACGATAGTGATGATGACTAAGCTGGAAGAACGAACTAGGATTAAATGTGATCAATACTGGCCGAGCAGAGGAAGCGAAACGTATGGGATGATGACCGTGACCATCGCAGAAGTTCAGGAGCTTGCCACTTATTGTATTCGCACATTCCAAGTTACTAGAAATGGAGGAGCCGAACGAAGGGAAATCAAACAACTCCAGTTCACAGCTTGGCCTGACCACGGCGTTCCTGACCATCCTGCTCCGTTCTTACAATTCTTGAGACGCGTTCGAGCCTTAAATCCACCTGATGCTGGTCCTCTAGTCGTTCATTGCTCAGCAGGAGTTGGTCGTACTGGATGCTTCATTGTGATCGATTCAATGCTGGAGAGAGCTCGTCACGAGCGCACCGTCGACATCTACGGCCACGTTACTTGTTTGCGAGCTCAGCGCAATTATATGGTGCAGACCGAAGACCAATACATTTTCATCCACGACGCTCTTCTTGAAGCCGTTGTGTGTGGCGACACAGAAGTTCCTGCCCGTAACTTGTGCGCTCACATAAAGAAACTAATGCGCATTGATACCATTGAGAACATCACTGGCATGGAATTGGAATTCAAAAAACTAGCGAACATGAAAGCCGATTCTAGCCGATTCGTATCTGCTAGCCTGCCTTGCAATAAGCATAAGAACAGACTTGTTCACATCTTGCCATATGAATCGACTCGTGTTTGCTTGTCTCCGAGAGATGGATCTGATTACATCAACGCTTCCTTTGTCGATGGATATAGGTACAGAGCTGCTTACATAGCAACTCAGGGACCGTTGCCTGACACCACTGACGATTTCTGGAGAATGCTGTGGGAGCATAACTCTACTATCATAGTTATGCTGACCAAGTTAAAGGAGATGGGCCGGGTAAGATGGACGGTTTTGTTTATATTTAACATATATTTTACGGGTGGTAGAACATAAATATGTTCGACTGGGTTGGTACCACCGTCACACCTATTTGCGCCGTGAAACAATATTGTTCGCATTACTTGTGTTTCGGTGTAAGGGTGTGATAGCCAGCATACGCAGAACACGAGGCATTCGATCTATGTATCTATGGTTGGGTAGAATTTAGTGGCGGTGTATATC
>DWIE01001534.1:0-10590 GCA_018248235.1 Choaspes benjaminii
CCATGAAAATTGGTTCAGCACATCTCGAGTTATAAGTGTTGTAACAAACCCGTCTTTCTTTTATATATATAGATATACTAAGAATATAATTCATGTTGCCTGTTTTGTAATGTTGAAAGTATATCAAACACTATTCGTTTATATTTCCCTGTCCTTTACTGTACATATCTTTTATTTAATACCATATTTCCCTCCAAAATTGTACCTAAAAGTGTGGCCAGACTAATAAAATACGATTATAATAATTATAAGAAACTGTAATCACAAAGCAATAGTGTAGTTATTTTTAATGTTTATGAATTTTATGCACCAAAATAAAAAATTGTATGTTATCTCCGCCATCTTGTAATTAAGTTTCACGTTAAGAGAATGAATGAATGAATGACGTTCATTTCATTCCCGTCCTCTGTTTAATGTTTACATTGAATATTTGTTGACTTTTTTTTATTTAACAATCAACCATTAACTTTGTTTTTTTAAATAGCATAATATGTAATATTGTATGTGAATCGGTTTTAGTTCTAGTTACAAAATGGCGGCTTAAGTGTTTAAGTAATTCTGACTTACGCATCCATTGAACTTTAGTTTGCGGTGTAGCGTTTGTACTTAGAAGTAAAGCGTCCAAACTGTTTTATTTAAGTACTGGATTTTCCCAGGGCGTCTCGCTTACTCTATAGAAATATTCGTAATATTGATAGAGACGGAACGGACCCTGAGAAAGTCCAATGAAGTTCTTTTGTATCATGTTTTTTTTGTGTTTGCTCTTTGGCTTGCATATTTTATTCATTGTTTCTTTTTTATTATTCGGTACGCAAATGGTTTGGTGTTGGCAGCAGTTTGCGAATATTGTTCTAATCTTTATATTTGTTAAAGTTACTAATTTTGAATTAATAGCATTTTTTGTATGCTACTTAATATTCTTAAAATTTTGCATTGATAATATAGTAATGTCAATGATAATTAATAATACATTTTTCCATTAACTACTTATAAATGACACCCAGTACAAAAAAACTATTTGGATAATATATTAATAGATCTACATTCTAACTTACTAAACTTACTTAATTGAGTTTAAAAACAAAACTTATGAACAAAATACTAATGAAATCGCAAACCCTGTCAACACAGGAGGTAGCTAAGACGTTGTTGTGTAATGATAAATACATAGGGTAACAATGCAGTGGCCCGCTGGGGAAGGTCGCGAACATCGCAGGTTAAGAGAACTTGTGTGAACTTGGGATGCGCCAGTTTAATATACGCGTTCGAAAAATAAACTCACATTTAAAAATAAACATAAAATTCTAGCGTTCGTTGCCATCATTTCATATGATTACCATTAAAAGTAGGAGGAACAAGGCCTGGCATTAAAATTTGCATTTCGTAATGGATGCATGATGAGCGATCCAAATTTGTTAGCACTATTTGCTCAATTTGAATCTTTATTGGCTTTAGAAGAACCTTAGTTAAAATCAAGATCTGTCGCTTCGATCGTAATTTTTTTCCGTATGCAAATTAATTGTTATTGAAAATTCCCAAAATAAAATCCTATAAGCGTGCTAAAAGTAAGTAGTGTTATAAATATTTCAATTATAAAAAAATACATCTTGAAATGAAAAACGTGATATAGAAACCGGTGTGTCCCAGTTTGTTTAATTAATGTTAATATAAGTTTTTTTTTTCGAAACGGGTTGTGGGGACATGATTATTTTTGATAAATGTACAAATAAGTAATGTATAAGATAATCTACGAAAAGTTGGCTTACTAAAATTGTATCGTTCACTAATTCGGCTACCAGCGAATTAATTGCGTAACACTCTCGTTGTAAGCGATCAGTTTGATTGAAATGAAAAACAATGAAGATAGGCTGTAGACAATATGCCGTGAATTTTTTGTAGAAAAAAAATACCTGTTTGACAGCTCATAAATATAGCGCCAATTGCATGTTTTTATTTTTCTCACAAAGTTAGACAGGCGTGGAACGCGCGTTTATGCTAAATATTAAACAGTTCTAATTGTTTATGAGATAAACATACTAAAGATATTGTTTTATTTATGTGCGTACTCGGCAGGACGTATGCTCTTTACAGTCTTGTCAATATTAAAATATTACTTGATGGGTCAAAATTAAAAGAAAAAAATATGTTAACGATATAGGAATGTAAATTCTGTATCATCTAAATGACCATTGAATATGTTCAGCTATACACGAATGTTAAATTCTAAGCAAAAGTTCGATCTTTGACTTCAGCACTGAAAGCTTAAATTTAAATCACGAGGAACTGCCCGAGCCATTCTATTTGGTCTATACTCATCTCTGCCTTGATATAATGTCGTGTAATAATTATAAAATTGGAAAAGGAAAGCGGAAGAGCGGGCTCAGTGGCGTCATTTGGGAGAGACCTACGTGCAGCAGTAAACTGACACAGGTTGAGAATGATGATGATGATGATGATGAATAATTATAATAATTTAATTTAATTGTCAAATAAGTAGCCTCTTATTCGAGTGTTACGCAGTTACGGAAAGAACGAATGTAGAGTTTAAATAATTGTTACTCGTTTGTTGATCCTCTATACTAACATTACATACTATATTTACAGTTGTGAAAATTTTAAAAGAAATCTAAAATTACACATAATTTATATAATAACTAAATAGATATTATAATAATGAAACTGATAACAATTTTCATGTTCCCACAAAACATAAAAATTAGTTAATAAACATTGAATCTACCTCAACCAAATTACCCATTAACATTGTTGTAAGTTTAGTGTTCTCTTGAGTCTTATTATTATTACTAATAAATTACTGAATCGTAGTGTTTTTGATAATAAAGTTATTATTAGTTCCAACTTCCCATTTTGATATGGTAATTATTGTTACCAAACGTATTGAATGTGGTCGACGACGTGTTACTACGGTATTGTCAGATTAAAAGGAAATTAAATTTGAAAATAAATATAACACATAAGTTGTTTTATTTTTACTGCACCCCACTTTGAATTCAGCTTTTTAAATGACGTATTGCTACTTTGGGAAGTAGCTACAAAGAATTGGGATTCTGTGTTAATCAAAACTTAACTCACAGAGATCCTAGCCGACACATGGAATGTAAGGATGTTATAGGAACGCACACTATTATACATCTTTACTGAGCGGTAAAAGTTTTTTTTTTATGTTATGAAGTGGGACGCGGGCTTGCAGTGTACCTACAGAAGTAGCAACTGCAGCCCATGACAGTTGTGATCACAGACGCGGTGCTACCCATAAGGACATAGTTCGAACGCCTCGTGTTGTGTATGCTGGCTATCACACCCTTACACTGAAACACAAGTAGTGCGAATACTATCGTTTCACGGCACAAATGGGTGTGACGGTGGAACCGACCCAGCCGAACATATTCATGTTCAACTACCCGTAAGGTTATTACAGACACGAAACAAATTATAAAAATTCGTGTCGCCGCGGGAATTGAACACGAGACCCCATGTTTCGCAAAGCGGCCCATCATCGTCTGCGTCACGGTGGTTGTCAGTTACTTGCTTCTCACATAACGTGCAATAGTGTGATTACTACTGTATACGAGATAGACGTGTTCAAAGTTCAGTTATCAGGAGTTACATCGCAACTGCCATCGCATCTTGGGGTTTCGTGTTACAACACCCAGATTTAATTACGCTCCTGGCAGCTACTTACCAGTTCCAGATGACGACAATCATATTACTTGATTTTGTATTTGGAAGATATGGAAAATATATATAATTATTGTAAAATCGTTCTATGAGTATGGACATTTTATAATCTAAGGAGAATTCATCGATTACTACATAAAGGAACTGTAACTAAATTCTTGATGCTTTCTTTGGACCATCCTAACCACTTTCTTAAAAAGTTGTCTCCTGATTTGTCATTTGTTATGTATCAGCCATTATCTGGTGGGAATGGTTGCAGATGCGGTTCAAATGACCTTCCGTGGCTCTTCTATCATTCTCAGGACACCTGTCGCAGGAGTTTTAACAGATAAGATAATCTACATAATCCGGCTCCTTTCCTAAAGAGCCGGTTATTATAAGGAGATTACCACAAATGCCGTTATATAGACAGTGCTACAACATACCATAACAATCGAGCCTGAATAAAACAGCGTGTTCTGTATACGGTTTATTTAGGGTTTATTCCTCAACTGCACGAGGAGGCTCTGACGGCAGAGCCTGGACACGGCGCTCTCGTCTTTCCGCCGTAGCTTCGCTGCGAGGCGCGCCAGGCTGAAGCGGGAACGGGCTCGACCTTCTCGCCGGGGCCCTTCAGTAACTCTCTGCCATGACTCCCGGTCCACGTTGACCATGCCAGTGGAGGCACTGCGGCCGAGGGCTTGCTCGTGGCTGCTGGAGCCGTGACCTTCCGCTGCGTCACTTTCACAACTGATTCTACTGCACCTGGAATGTTAAGGTAAGGTTTATTTAAATTTTTATTTAATATTTTAGGGCTTTTATTGTTACTTTCAAGTTTTTAGTTTTCAGTTTAATTATATTGTATTATGTATTGTTTTTAATATGTTTTTAATTAATAAACATAAAGTCCCAGTTTCTCATATTTTGCATCATTTTGATACAATGAAGTAACACACAAGTGTGCAGTTAGTAAATGGCCGTGACATCTGTAACCACATGCGGTCTTACTCTTAAGAATATGGGTTGAACAGCTCGCGATGCCTATCACAACATTACCTCAAAGCACAGGTAGTCCGAATACTACTATTTCACTTCACAAACAGGTGTGACGGTAATACTAACATAAATTTCCACCATCTGTAACACTCATACACACACGATATAAATTAGAAAAATTGTCTCGCCACGAGAAGCGAATCCGCTGCCTCGCTTTTGCTGATGCACGCCAATCAACGTCTGACAATGTCGTCATTTAATGAAAGTCTGGAGTATGTATTTACGTGAAAGTATTATATGAAGTATCATTAGATCGTATGCTGTTGCTTACCAAGACTTACCAAGGCTTACATACAGTTTTTGCCGGGTAGAATTTTAATATTGCGAAATGACTCCACTGTTGAAAGAAAATCCAGATGGCGCTGGCATCGAGAGATACAGCAATATAACCTGCAGTTAAAGTTGGTTTCGTTGACATTTTCTATAATGTCATTTCGTGTCTGAGTATGCATGCGCGACTATTGTTATCTTTGTGGCACAGTGTATCCCTCGATCCCAGCCACGGCGTTTTGGCTTGTTAGAAAGCCATCTTAAAACTTGCAACTGCCCTGTATATATGACTTTTAAGAAAATTAAAGAGATACAGTTCTTAGGTAAAGTTAAAAAAATAACTAACCGGTCACCGGGCCTCAAGTCATTAGCTGAACTGGTGCCCTCTCTTCTCATAGGAGCCGGTGAGGACAGAAATCTCTCTCTTGCTTCTCGAATCCGTACCGCTCTTTCAGATAGCCGTGTTTCAACTGCGTCTGGTCCTGCATACGTTATTGGCGACTCCACAGTTGATAGTGACCTCTCGAAGAATCCAGGGTTCTCCGACATGAATCGTGAGAGACTTGGTACTGCGGTGTCCGAAAACTGCCTTAGAACAGGTAGTTGTGTGTTGGGATTGTCGGAGCTAGTTGGAAAGTCAGGCAGGATTTTAGTTATATTTGGCACGATAGTGTCAGTGCTGGCTGTGGTTTGCCGAATAGTTTCCAGACTACCTTCTGCTGCTGAAACATTCTGATTTGTTACATTTTCGTTGGTACTTTGTTCTGGGTGAAGCGCGTTTGCACTATGCGACTTTAAAACTCCTTCAAGCGTTTGTGGCGTTGGTGTTAATCGCTTTTCAGCAGAAGTTTGGCCTCTTCTAGAGAGTTGACAAGCGCTAGCTGATTTTTGGACTTCCCTCTCGAGAAATGGGTTGTTTCTAATATTTACCCCTACAGGCATATCGGGAGGTCGTCGTCTTTCAGCAGATGGTGACCTCCAAGCTGGAGAAGAAGCACCACTACTGCCACCTGATCCTGGACCTTCCTCTTCTTTGATTTTCTTATTGTACCGCTGTATCATTATTCGTATAGATGGAGCAGTTTCTTTTGTTTGGGGCTTTCTTTGTGAGGACGGAGAGGAGGGCAATGGCGGTCTGGTCCTAGGTCTTTGATCTTCGCCTTCTTGAAGGTCACCAGATCCCTTGGATCGATTGTCTATCTCTTGCTTATATCTACTATGTTCTGTTTCAGTTCTCCGCCTAGATTCAGTACTCCGATGAATGATATGAGCAGAACTAGGTCTTACGTCGGCTAGATCCTCTACATCCACGGGTATGACGGCTCTGGGTACGGTTTCTCCACTTCTGACCACTGGTGAGAAGATCTTTCTTGTGGTTTTTACTATGACTTCTGGTGAAGTATCCCGTAACTCAGGAGCTTTTAGCTTTAGTACGAATACCTCTCCTTCTGAATCTGAATGAAGGGATGTTGGGGGTGTCCGCGGTCGCTCAGATGGTCGCCTCGGTCTCTTTCGCCTTCTCGGTATTTCTACAGTAACTGTATCTACTTCTTGTTCTGTATCGCTCTCCGATGGCTTTGATTGTTCCCTTTCTAACCTAGCTCTCGATTTGTTTTTCTTTTTGCCATTACTTTTATCATCTTTTCGCTTATTGTCATCCCTCAAGTCATCATTACTATCTTTGCAATTCTTTGTTTCTCTTACACATTCAATTTGTTTAAAGGTTATTTGACTTGAACTTTTACTAGTGGAAGGGGTTTCTTTATCACTGAGATCATATTTAGATTTCTCCGTTTCCGAGTAATTAACGTTATCTTTAAAGCGATTGGAACTTGCTCTCTCTATTTCTTCTATGGTTTTTCTAATGAATTTCGCATCTTCCTCTATGCTGGGTTGGCGAATTATTTTCCTCCGTGCGTTCTTATCAGAAACTTTTAGCTGGAAGGAACATATTCCTGTTTTATGTAAGTATGCAGAAATTGCCGAGAACCAAAACGTAAGAGACATCACATTATATTACCTGGTCCCGTAATGCCTTTTGCTTAGCGCCTGAAAGCTCCCTGGATGTTTTGGGGCCACGAGGATCTGAAAGGACGACAGCTCCATTGGCTTGTAGAACAGCTGTCCCAGTGACAGCAGAGCTGGTCTCACAGAGTAACCTAGCTTCAGCTTGGCCGTATGTATAAACAGGCTTTTGAGGAGTATGCCGTGGTGATACGGCAACAAGGGGCGCAGCTGTGCAAATCTCTTCTGCCTCCACCTCTACTATCACTGCACCGCGATCGTGATCTCCATCACATTCATCTGCACCATCCGGAGTGTGTTCCCTGTCGTACTCCGATTCGAAGTCATCAGCGTCGTTCACGCTGAGACTGGAGGCGTGGACGCGGCCGGAGCCGCCAGCGGAGGGCGCGACGCTGCCATCCGACTGCGTGCGCGTTAGCTGCGGCGCCGGTTGCTTCGCCCGCGCGCGCGCGGCCCGCAGCAACGCGGACGTGGACGCCTCTGGGGCTATCCCCCGGGACTTCTCCCACTCGTGCAGTTTACGGGTGAAGGATCGGGAAATACCTTTAAAATAAACTTACTTTTAGCTTGTCGTGTTTTTATTTATGTAGGAAATGTTATACATATAAAGAATGATTTTTGTTTGAAAGACGAGTGAATTATCTTTTCTTTATTGTAACTAAGTACTGAATGGTATTGCTCCTTTTCCAATTTCATTACTTTTTAGCAACTCGGAGTACTTACTACTTAATAGTAGCTCGGAGTTTGGAAATAGGCTTGTCACCTAAACGGGTCCTAAAATGTAACAAAAGAAACATGGCTGTTGTTCATCTCTGCCTACACTTTTGCGTAAATCCTGTATTTATGATATGTATTGATTCATGTAAGTTATGTTTTTTTGTATTAAAAGAATATTTACGTACCTTGAAATTTGAAAAGACCCGTTGACGTTTGCACTAGAACCTCATCAGGCTTCGCTTCTTCCTCCCACGCGGGTACCGAATTTGTTTCTTTCATATGTTTCCATTCGTCCCATTTTTTCAAAAAGTCCTCGCTTAGATCCTTCCTGGCCGGCACGGGCGGAGGTTGCCTCACCCCCTTCATTCTTTGCCATTCTGTTAGCTTCTTCCTGAAATCTGCTGACAATTGTTCTTCCGTAGCTACTGGTCGGGAGGCTGAAATTACAACCGATACGTTATTATGAAGTGAAACTTCACTTATGCATATTTCAATCACTAGATATGTTGAAAATTCAGAACGCCTGACCAAAAGCGAGATTCGTGAAATCAGAAGTATAGGAAAATGAATTAAAACTCTTATATTAGTATTAGTGTTGTAGATAGGCAAGTTCTTTTTAATGTTTACTCGATATAGTACGTTGTTACGTATACTGGTGTCGTACCGGAAAAAATGCGAGTTAGCATTAAGAAATTAAGAAATAGTGACGGCATCTAGTGAATCTTTAAAGTACTTGCATTGTTTGTAATGATTACTTTCCTGCACTCTACGAGATGGCGTCGTACAATTTGAGCATCAAAATAAAAATATTAGTGGTATCTACTCGTATCTACAAATAAAAAGGATTGTGACAGAAATAGGCGCTAATGCCTAATATTTTCTAATATGTCACTTAGGCCTTTGTATGACGGCCTGAAATAATAAATAACCTATAAACTTTAAATTCCGTCAATCAAAAAGTAGCTCTCAGGGTCATGGTATGGTCCCAATATCTGAAGATGGTGGAAGACCATAAAAACAATTTCGTTATTTAGTTACCTGCGTAAAGCTTCCCTCGTCTGTCAGAGAACTCCCTCCGAAGGCGTGACTGGAGGGCCGCGTAGTCCCTCGCGATCTCCTCTCTAACGCCGCTCGCCTCGCACCCGCTGCTCACTCCTTCAGTTTCTGCAACGAATTTTTTTATGAACTAGAGAGTATCAAAGACCCATGCAGTTCCCTGGCGTAAAGCGATTACTGTAGGCTATGACATATAATGACAAACAGAGTTTATCTTGCCTGAGGCCAGTGACTCGGTCGATGCCTTACTACTTCTGATGGCTAAGTTGGTCACCTCATGCATCCTATGCGTGCCAGCCTTTCTCAGGAGCAGGACACTTTATCACGATGTTATTTATGTAATATATTTTAAATCAATACAATAAATAAATTTATACTAATTGTTTCAATATTATTTGTATACATAATATTCTCAGCAAAATCTGTAAAAAAAGGGATGTATTAAAAGCGTTGGCCATGATTTTCTATTAGAATTTAAAAATATATAAGTAAGACTTGACTTGATGACATTCCGCCACATGACACTTTAGAGTTTATAAATAAAATGTGAAATTGCAAACTTGATTTTAAAATAAAAATAATGAAAAAAATTAAATAACACGACGTATAGGCTTGAGGTTTTTCAAAACGACAATAAAAATAATGTAAGTATTTATTATCTTTAGCAACATTTATTTGCAATATTTACTGCAATATCTATTAAAGTTGCCAACGGGCATGTCGTTCATCGGGAGTTAAACGATCACATAAGCCATTTTTTTTTCATTTCTCTTTCATGGATTTCCATGATCGATACCCCTTGCCCTGGGGAGAGCGATGGGTTATATCGGATTCCTACCGACTAAAACCCCACGGTCCTTCATAGCGCCTTGTTACTGAAGGTACCGGATGCTGAGTATTCCTTCCGTAACCTCCGGTGCCACCACATCAGCTTATAACAACCACAACTGTCTCTAAACACCTGCAGAGTTCACTTAACAGCAGGTGAACTGCATGCTTGTTTACTACTATTTTCCATTAAAAATAATATTATTATTTTTTGCACTCCATTTACTAGGATAAATATTTCGGGATAATTGAGATTTGGTATCTGTTTTTTTAATGTTATCGAGTAGCACATGGGGTTGCAATCTACCTGCTGGTAAGTAGGTACTGCAGTCCATGACATCTGTAATCACATAAGCGGTGATAACCTTGAGGACATAGATCGAACGCTTCGTGTTCTGAGTATGCTAGCTATCTCATCCTTACACCGAAACACAAGCATTGCGAACACTACTTTTTGACGGCACAAAAAGGTGTGACAGTGGTACCGACCCAGTCGAACATATTCATATTCTATCAACCATTAATAAAATACGTAATTGCTACTGTGGCTTATCGTCTAGTGTTTTTTCTTATTACATACATACATCCGGCATCAACATGGGATTTAGTACATCCTTTCCAGCATTTGTACAAAATGTCTGATTTGTTTTGCAGGTGGCATCAACGGAATCAAACAAATGGTTTCAAACTGTATCATCTTCCTGCTGATAATATGTGCCGTTTTTGCTTACGTAAGAATTTATTTTATTCATATATATCAAACCCTAAAAAATATAGTACACAAATAGAGTGACCAAGAAAAGCAGAATTTATTGCGTTGGGTAGTCAAAGTCAAAGTCAAATTCATGCATTCAAAATATACTATTTCTTAGTACTTTTTGAACGTCAAAATACAATGCAGCCACAAAATCCCAGCGCTGCAAGCGGCGACACAGCAGCTGCAATAAGTGACTCGCCGTG
>DWIE01001535.1:0-10586 GCA_018248235.1 Choaspes benjaminii
ATATTATTTGTACTTCCCTGTATCAGTTACCATGTCACAACGACAGGAATTTCCCCATTGTTATCAGTCTCCTTTATTTATTGACAAAAATCCATGCAATTAAAATATCACTAGGGAGATAACAATGTCACAGCATGAATGTAAGGTTATTCAGGTTGTTTAAAAATGGTCTCAGAGTGCATTAATTATGATCGGGTATCTAAATCACATCATAAGTGGCCCGCATTGTACGAAAATACAGAAAAAAATCAAAAAGAGAAGACGCGGACACGATGCGTCGACATGGTTCGTCGACCCCGTCGATATTTCTCGAAATTCACCGCGGAATCCACGCTCTTTTCGCTTTTTAATTGTAAGTACCAGCTACCCAGCGACAAGGTGATACGTTTCCAGAGAAAAATGTCCGAACATCTCCACACTGGAATTGCCTATAGCGGAACACGCATTAAAATTCACTAAAATATCCGAATAGAATATACACTTTCCGGCTTCGACTTATACCTACCACAATATTATTCGTACATACAAACACAATTATTATTTACATATCATATTACATACATCTGTTATTTTAAGAAAAAAAATATGCAGGTATACCTATATAAATAAAAGTAAATAAACTTTTGAAGCTAAGGGCACTTTTGTACCTACTTGATTTTTGTACAAAATAAAGTTTACGTTATACATGTGAGTAGTTCCAGAGAATTATTAAAGGCAAATTTGAACGAGATCATGTATGGTTTTTAGAATGACTGGCAACGACCCAAGACGTTGGATAAATAGAGCACGAGTAGGTAGATTAATTATTATGACACACGACTTATTTAACATTACGTATTTAACCGCGAGATCCTTATCGCGATGTCAACAATCGATCAATTTGTCATATCCGACAAATTGGTTGACCACGGCAGTAAGTAGTAAGTAATAAAAATATGATTAAATGATTAGTACTACATATAGAACATATTACTTTTTAAATTGTCAAAAGCATCGTATTGGGACATCCGCTGATTTGATCACGCAATGCGAAGGAAAAATTAACATTAAATCGCGAGCGAGGCGTAGCGCAAATAGGGCTGTTCCAGAATAATTTCAACAAAATATTTTAAAGTTACATACAATGTAGATACAGCAACTTCGTGTTTCTGTAACTATCAAAAACAAATGGAGGGAAAATTAGAATAGATTGTACTTAAATAAAATTAAAACAACTAAATACAGATAAGACCCGTTCGTTAACCCGCGTTAACGAAGGTATTAAAGTAGTGAGATCGATTGTACGCTATGCTAGGTAGGAAGTGAATAAAGAAAAACCGTATTTAAAAATACATTCGAGGTGCGACCCTAAGTTACGAGCACTCGATGATGTTTAGTCGATTATAATTAGCCGCGCTCCCGACCCGCCGACTCGAAGCGCAAGTCATAAGCGGACGGTACGTAGTAAATTCACTTACTGTAATCCAGAATATAACTCATAAATATATCCAAAAACATAAATTTGTTTACATTCTCTTTGAAACAACCAAGATAGTTGGTATAAAAACATAACTATATACTATATTGTATTTTACATTTAAAACAAGTAGATGGGTTATATTTCATCCAGTGAAAAAGTGGAGTTAGTAAATAATAATTTTGAATAAATTTGCACAACACGAGATTTTTTTCGTAATATAAAAATAGCGGTTTTACGTAAAACATAGTTTTTATAAATAACCGACACGTTAATACAGCACTCAGCGGATCTTAACAATTAAAAACGTTTGATAAGAGTGCATAGTTTGTACCTTAGCGCCGTACAGAAAACTAAAATAAACGACATAGACGCGCAGTACGGGTATCCGTCACTTATAACTGGTCTCGCGTCACCGACGGGTGCAATGGGTGCGCGTGCCTGCGCCGGCGCAGCGGCAGATGTGGGCCCACAACATGCCACCTTTGTTCCCCATTATCACACTATACTGATACCTAACATTGATTAGGAGACTTATATTATACAAATAGTCTAAGACAAATTAAACGTGGATACATAGAATCAGTCACTCGTCACCGATGCCGCGTCAATGACGGGTGCAGTTTGTGCGCGTGCGCACGCCAGAGACAGATGTGTGCGCACGAGACGACTGTGCTCTGCATAACCATCTTTATTTACACATACTTATGGTATTTAATAAAGTTACTTTAGCGAATTAAATTAACTCCTAGTAACAAGTACATGTTCTATCACAAAATATTTATAATATCTGAATTTACATTTACAAAATTAATACAAAATTGAAGTTTTTATAAGTGATAATAATTACTTTAAATGTACACGTAACGCACAAATTAAAAACTCTATTATACATTTAAAAGTGGAAACTACTCACTCACTGACTCAGCCACAAGAAATAATAAGGAATCGGTACTATATTTAGTACATTAGTACTATGAATAGACGCGCCCACGATACGTAGTCATGTAAATCAACGCCCGGCTAATGTATTACAAACTTGATACAGTCGCTTCTCTAGCAGGAAATGTAACAAAAATACTACTTTTAATTCTTTTATATACAGAACAGCAACTTATAATACGCTTAGTAAGCCCAAAACCCATTGTGTGGAACGGCAACTACCTGACCCGTAAAGTAACCCTCGATAAGGACCGTGACTCCTAACAATTTCACTGATAATGAGGTTAGTTAGTGCAGGTAAGCTTTGCAATGCGTATGAATGAGTTTTACACGTGCCAGTCTAGAAATATTAACAATTTATGTTTAATTGATGATAAATCTCTTGATCGTTATTTATCCATTCAATTTGCATTTAATTGTTTCTATGAATATTAAATTAACAAATAAATTTACCTGTGAACTAATATTATAGTATTATGAAAATTCATCTTAGCTCGAGTAACATAATTATGACGTTTTTATTCTAAAAGGTATTTGAGTGGTGCGCCAGTAAAGGGCAGAAGCGATGTGTCGACACATGGCCGGCTCACCGCAATGCGGCAATGTTACTCCTATGTACATACATATTACGAGCCACTCTCCACTCGCTAATACTCTTGCTTTATTTATAAATTCAACACACACTGGAAATATTCGAGGCAATATAATAACAGACTGGACAGCTCGATCATACGCGTCGACTATTGTCAGAGTAAACTTTATGTTTACTATTTCCTTAAATTTAGAATATCACTTATTTCCTTGTAAATAGCTTCGCAGCAAGATAGTGTTTTTTATTTATTTCGTACTAAAGCTTTGCTATGTTCAACGGGAGAGTGTGTTATTTTGTTTACATTTGTCAACCAAAGCAAACTGAATACTCCGCATCATTTCGACGGGTTTCCCTGTCTATCCTTGATGGCAGATCCAGTGGGGTATCTCATTCATTTCTATGTCCAAACCGCAGAAATTACGTTCCGAATATCTGAACATTTGTTGGAGCGTTCGAGACCGATTGAGGTGCTGGACGGATGCGTGCGATTATAATTAGGATTGTATTTCTGATTCCGACGAAGCTCAGTATGGCGGGCACCGCTGAATTCCATCTGAGTCATTGTGCCCGTTCTGTAGCCTTTATTTTCGTAAAACACTTAACCCTTTCACACGCATCATTGTTTGCTTTTGCGAGAAATAATACAATTTTCGGAAACCAATGATTAATGACAATTACTTATCAGTGACTAAATCTGCCAATATGCAACTTCCGAAGGAAAGTTCTCAAATTAAGATATGTTTGATGTTATTTAGAGTTCATAAAAAAATATGATCTATTTATGAAACATGGGTTACGTGGAAATGCACCAATAACTTCGCGATAAATTTATCTAAACTATAATTACTAGTATTTTCGTTGTTATTTATATTAATAGGCAAAACCTGTTTATATATTTTGTAATAAAAAAAACACGCAAAATGAAAGTCAACCTACGTTGCAAGTTCATACTTCAAAAAAATGGGTTATATATTTTTTATGCAAATACAGAAGTCTGTTTTGTCAAAATTCAAACTGTCTTCACAACTAATCAAATTGGGTAAATAAATCGTAAACGTAGACGACTTAAGCACTCGTCTAACCTCTATTACTACTCACGACACTCACTAAGGCATTGATTTTTAAAGTAGTCTATGTGCTTTCCCAAGTTCAAACTATATCTGTGTCAATATACTAACTACAAACTATATCTGTGTCAGTATACTAACTAACTAAAATATACTAACAGACGTGATAAATGAAACTTGAACAGGAACGATTTCTTAAGACTTTTGTTAAAGTTAAGTTTATTTTTAGTTATAATAAGATTTTTGTAAAGACTGGTTACATCCTTCTTCAAGGAATAAAATTGCTATGAAATCACCCTCCAATATTTCGCATATATTTCGTATTATTTTTAAAATTACTTATGATAGCACGTTTATGTTTCACTCAGTACTAAGTTTCACTATCAGTGTACAGAACGTGTTATGTAAATGACTTGTCTTATTAAGTGGAATACATATCCAATTTTTATACATGATTTGACATGACAAGCGTTTCCATCAATATGTCGACAATACAGGATCTGTAAAGTTATGTAGATAGATACATAGTTAGATAGCTAAGCGACAATGACAATACCGCTATTAGATGTCTACTAAGTTTACGGAACTAAGCTCGACCCTGAGCTAAGCACAATACAATTTATAATGAATAAAAACCACTATATTCATTCCGACGTGATATTCAAATTGAGTTTAGGTTATTACTTAGATAGTAGCATTGCGGTACGGTTACTTTTTATCACCTAGTACGTATATTTTTCATAAACTTCATTAAAAAGCAGAATATGGTTAAGACATACTGTTATTTCAACATTCATTGTTTACAGCATAAATATTATTTAGTTGCAGTACAATTATACAATAAAATTATAATAGATCAATATTGAAGCGCGATAGACAAATTAAGGCCCGTTTTAATCATTTGTAATATATTTACACCCGCAAGAAAAATGGGAAAATATTTAACTTGCTGGTGAAAACATTTTAAACTGCAAAGAATTGAAACAACTTCGTGCGTAAATAAAAGTTTGTAAAGAGAGGTCATAAAGCGGTTATCTATTTACAGATCAAATGCGCTATAATTCGAGCGATTGATCGATCTGGGTAAGTGCCACTTGGCTGTAATCCTATCAAATATTTTACGTATCTACACATTGTCACGGAAAAACAGATTTCAAACTATATAGAACAAACTTTATTATAACTTTTTTTACGCGGGTCACTTAAACATTTGACTAAAAACGAACTAAAACTGTTGCCGTTTATATTATTGCACATGCGTTCAAAGTTCTTAGCAAGATGCAAAATATATGCAATGCACAAGCATATGCAAGTAAACGAAAATTAATTTGTAGGTCATTTAATTTATGATATTATTCAAGTACAACTCCATGCACAAACACGGTCATTGCGAAAAATATAAATAATTCGGTGTAGCGTGGTGATGGAAACGAGCCGGTTGTTGCGATCGGCGACATATTTCCCGAGCGAAGCGCGAAACAGGTTTGCGTATAAGGGCGCATGTACTCGCTTACCACATTGCTGCGTGTGCCGTTTACGACCACTCTAAGGCAATTTACTCATTCAAAGTACATTCAAATTGATTTTTTTAAATTCCAATTATTGAAAAATTTAATTTAGGCTAAGTTTTGAAATGGAATATAGATATTGGAGATAAAACGAGAACAATATACATCCGATATTAAAAACTGGAAAAAAAATTATAAAATGACTCTTAAGTAATATTAGGGATTCTAAATAAACAGCCTGTATACAAATCATAACCAAGATAAATTAATGAAAACTGTTTAGTAAAATTGAGTAAGATTCATTTTATTTTTTTAATATTTGCCCTAAAGCCCAAGGTTTTACAATTACTATTGTATATGTTCAAATTGAACTGATCCTGACAGAATTAGTCTCATTAAACATTTTATCTGATTTGTCACGTCGTTTATGCGGTCATGGCTAATAGAGGGTTAGAGTTATTTAATTGCGAAGACTATTTTTGCCCATATGGGAAAAAAATCCTCATATTAGTAAATATTGGCTATAATTGCAGCCCTATACTAATTAATTATTATACCGCAACCATAACGAAAAAATATTAAATATGAATCCATTTAATGACATAGCTATTATCCGAAAATTTATCTTTTTAAAATTTATTTTGTTTAAAATATACGTTACACCTTTTTGATTCGATTTCTATACGTAAGCTACCGTTTTCGTATATAAGGTTAGTTTTCTATGATTTTTTTATTATCAATGACTATCGATATACCTAAATAACAAGGACAAATGTTAAAAGTAATATACGTTCGAGTACGATATTATTCACATATGGATAACAAAATATATATATTTCGTTAGAGTTCTATGACAAACAGGAAATAATCATGTTTCTATAATAAAATTGCTTAAAAAAATTGCAAACTATCTCCTGAATACCAGTACTTATAACATACTAAGTTAGACAATAAAACGTATAATTATAATGTAAAGTTATTAAGAACTCGCTGAGGCACAAGGGAATTAATGTTAAATGTTAACAACCCTAACTTGGCTAGAATGGAAGTGTGTTACAGAAATAGATGTGCATGTTCGACTATATCTGCTTTTTACGACTCCTGCGCATCGGGCCGGGCCGCCGTCGCGGCCACGTTGCAAAACCACGGAGTTGACGATTATAGCCCGATCGTAAAATAAACACGGCAACTGTGATTTATAACCGGTGTCATTGAGGGAAACCAAGTTTTTGAATCCTCTATTTTCAACGCTTTGATGACGAACTATTGTTGAACTGATGAACTACATTAAACTTACTAAAACTCTGATATGACATTCGATGCAATCCTCAGTACCTCTTGAATTGTCAGCGGAAACCAGCGAATTTTTTCTTGTATTGATACAGAATAACAACTCGTGGAGTTTACGGGCTTAATAGTACGTATCAAACTATAACATAATCAATAGTTTTAAAAAATCCTATAAACATTCAAATTAACTTTAACAGGACGTAATTCGTTTAATTTTGTGAAGCAGTTCTTATATCACGTAGGTTTTAGTAACTTACATTGTTATTGTCGGCATTTACATAAGTATACATATGTACCTACATGATTGCGCTACGTGCTTTTATGTGGATAATTTATTATCAGATACTATTTAGCGTCACACACTATCTATAAAGATAAGATTTTCAGCATAGCAGGAAGGAGTCGAACTAGTACACGTTTTCATCGTTTGTGTTGAAATAAATATTTATAACCTACGCCTGCTGTTCAAATGATCGTAACCTTGGAAATTGCGACATGTCAACTATTAGTATATACTGCAAAAAGTACCAAGACAATCACTTTAACTTTGTACCTTATTTTTTATTTATATTATTACTTACTTGTTAAATAATTCTTTTTATAATTAATAAAATATTACTATGGATTTGCAGTTCATTAATATGCATATTTGTGTAGTAACACAAGCCACCAAAAACAATAATTATGCCATTTTAATAATGATATGTTATACTTTCAGTGGCAAAGATAATGTAATTTGCCATAGATTTTTTAAAAATAGGTGTTAGGATTACAGGGCATAGTGTTGGACGGCGGGGAGGCGAATCGGAACGCGGACGAAGCAGTTGCGCGTGCGCGGCCGCTTTCCCGACTTTCCAGTCGACGCTACCGCTGATGCCGACCGACGAAAAACAGCGTATCGGTAATGCTGTCTGCCATATGGAATCACAATGTGGAACATCACGTTATTAACCCTTTAATGCGATGATCCTAGTTATTAAAATTAACTTTTATTATTTTTAAACAACGTAGTACACGATAAATGATAACAATTTCATACTAACGTCTCATACGAAAGGTCAAAAAAGAAAGATAAAGACATAGTTCTATGAAATAGCAAACCAACTGATAACGAGAAGAGTGATAAACATTATCCCATAGATTTTTTACGTAAAGCAGCATTGCGTATCTGGAACCAGCGCAATCGTCACTTCGACTTTGACGCACGCACATTCGCCACTATACGCGCTTGCGATTGATGATCATACAAACTTTATCTTAAACACCCGTATCTACATTACATATCTCTTGGCACTTCGTACAAGATAAAATTCCTAAACATTGTACATTACTTTCAAATCAATAAGGCCTGTTCTTTATCAAATAGATGATCTGATTACGAGAAACAACTGCCTTTACACCTATTTAGCAAGTCTCAAAGTGAAATAATATGTATGGTAACCTCGATTAACATAAATAATAGGATATAATTTTTAGTGCCTGTAAAATACGCCAAATGTTTAGTTTATGTGTAAAAAACAAAACAAAATACTATTAACATAAGGAAATAATTATTAGGTAAGCATTAAATCCGCAAGTCCAAATAATTATTTGCCAACTATCATATTGATAATCACGTTATCCTGTTAATTATAAAATATTGATCAATGTTTTCATAATATTGCTATGAATAGTCATCCTTACTCGTTATTTCATAATATTTCTAATTAATTAACTGCCTCGTTGTTGCACTAGTTGTAAGGGCTACTAAAGGGTGTTGGGTTCGATTCGTGGGCCGCGTAAAATGCTATTGAATTTTTGCCGCTTGGACTAATCTCAGTAGTAGCACGAAGTTTGGAAATGTAACCAGTAAATGGCAATAGGCTTGCACCTGTTACATGGAACCTAAACATAACTGGAGATACGTCGGTGATGTTCACCTCTGCCTACACCTTCGGGTAAATTTTATACAGGCATGAGTTTTAAAGGCAGTATGTCTTCATTTAATTGCACTCTAGTTGGATCTAATATATCTCGACAAAAAAACAAAACATTAAGTATCGTTCACATCAGTTTTCAAACATCAACGAAATCGTAAATAAATCAAATGAGCCAGTTGTAGACGTGCGAAATGCGCAGCGGTGACGCCAAGGCAAGGACGGCACAGGACGAGTCACTTGTCCTCTATCGTCATGCGCAGGTAGCGGCCAGAGGACGACATGCCCATTGTTTATCGCTGTTAATTATTATGCCTCAACGCAGACAAACGCCTGCCGAATGCCGACTACGACCGCCGCCCGCGCTCCACACCGCGCAAAAAATTCTGATACGATATCGTTTCTACCTGAGAATAAGTATCTAAATATTGAGTTCGCACACATAACGAGCGAATGAATCTCCTAATGAAATCAAAAATATAATTTCCTTAATATTTAATCATACATAGATCTAGCCTTATTGATGAAGGAGCGTAGTGGACTATGATCATTAAATGGAAATCAGTGGTATTTGGCGACAGAGTACTGCGGCTACCACGCTTGCAGTATCGCGCTCGATTGAGGACCGTTACGTGAAACGTCGAGTGTGCGGGGCGGGGCAGGACCGACACGTTGACGATGGCACCCGAGTGCGACCGAGTGCCGAGTGCCGAGACGACGACATACAGCGGGGGACGCGGGGGTGCGCCACTTTATCGCGCCGAGCTGGCAACATCGCGCGGGGTGGGAGCGCCCCGCGGCGCAACCTCTCACTCACCGTCGCCGGCTCACTAGCCAGTGTTACCTTTGACGGTCGAACGTGTGGTTGTCTGATGTCAGTGACGTCGACGTCGGCACTCGTGCAACACGTCTATGATGTTTCGGTGAAATTTTACTCGGACTCGTGAGTGAACGATAATAAATTTATTATCAAACATTGGAGCAAAGTGGAAGGTGCGGACCTCACCGTGGATTTTGAGGTTTATTTGTGAACTGTGAAAAAGTGACATTTAAATTTTTAAAGGATATAAACAGTGCAGTGACCCACCGAAAAAGGATTGCAAAGTGACGATACTTGGATTTTGTGAAAATATAAATAAAGTGGATACAAACAAAATTATTCGTGCCAATGAAAATCTAGTGAAATAACTTTAAACTTTTTAAGGTGTGTTGATGTTGTCAAAAAGTTATTTGAGGCCTATTAAAGATTATAGAGAATAGAGATATGACAAAAAAACAGAAGTCTAAAAAAGTATAAGTAAAAAATTAAACAACTAATCTCAAAGCTGTGATAGATAATTTTCCTAACCACTTAACATCTAAAATGTGTCTCAGCTGATCGAGTTTGCGAGCGTTTACATAAAACGTTCACCGTCGCTGTAAACATTTTGTAGAGCATAAAACTGAAGAAAAAATATTTTCACGTTCAGTAAAAAATATAAACATAAAAAATATAATTTTCTTAAAATCTTACTAAAAAAGAAATGTTACATAAATACATTTTGAAACTAGTATTTGAATCCTTATTTTTATTAAAGTACCTACGGAAAAATTAATGCTATGTTTGTGGACATGCCACGGTGAACGTTTCGTGACTGTTGACGTTTACCGAACGCCTTAGTGAAACTGAAGCGATAAAAGAAAATCGAGTGCGTTTGCCCTCGAGTGACACGCGTACGTTGCATTGGAGAAAATCGTAGTTTTCTTGAGACTATCGATAAAGTTACTTTAGAGGGTGTTAACGATTTTTTTGTCAGATCGTCCAAAAAAGTAACG
>DWIE01001536.1:0-10584 GCA_018248235.1 Choaspes benjaminii
CATAGAGAGATAGATAGGTAGGTAGATACATATCTATCTATCCATATCTATCTATCTATCTATCTATCTATCTATGTACCGGAATCTTTCACAAACGTGGTAATGGCCGATCAAATACACAATCAGCCCACGCGACGAGCTCCACTAGAAGTACAGTAATTTAATTATTATACTATTATATTAATATTTATACCCTGGCCAGGGTTGCCAGGACAAAATAAAATGGTTTCTTTTATTTTAACAGATTTTAATGAAAGCAGCCCAAACAACAGATTATTTATTTATTGTATCACTAAAATACACTCGTTGACTCTTTGTGAGATTTGCATGCGCGAACGCACATACAAATCTGTTTGTAAATATAAAGTATGTATACACGAGGCTTGCGAGGTCTCGGTTCGTACCCAGTTATTTGGTCTCGGCGCCGCGACCCGCCGGGCCTGAAGAAGGTCAAGGGAAATGTGCCATCTGAAGCGCCTCTCGTTGCCGAATACGCGCCTGATGATGTATTTCGTACGAACTGCGCGCGTAACCTCACAGCGTCAGCGTGTACGAGTGCGATTAAACGAATATCTTAACATAACGACAATGAGCCGGACTGTAAACGTGATATCGCGGCTTCGATTCCCGCTGCGAGACATATTATCGCATTTATTTCGTGTCTGGAGTATCATATGAATTGTGTATCTTGTAAGACAAAAAACTTCTGCGTAGCTCCCGCCTTTATTTACCGGAAGGTATAGGCAGAGGTGAACATTACCAATGTTTCGCCAGTTATATTTCACTGTCATGTAATGTCATATATATAATCTCTATGCTACTCATTAGCACCTTGTGCACCGGGGAATCGAACCGACGACCTCTTGCTCGGCAGTCCCGCTTGCGACTGTATACCTTGTAGCACGTACATAGTAATTCACTTATAGTGGTCTTGTTGGTATTTAAAGTTGTTCGAAAAGCCAAGCGAAGCTATTTCGAGCGCTAATAGCTATCGATTGCGGCGCGCCGCGATGTAGGGCGATGTAGGGCGAGCTGGCGGCGGCTCCTGGAAGCGCTTGAACCGATGCAGCCTTATCTCTGTTCCAATAGACAGTAGGACAAGTGAATCTGAAGTACATATTGTATTTCCAATCCACAAGTAAAAGGTATAACGGAGGCGAGTAATACGATATCGTTGAGCTAGGGTCGCTGCGGAGGTGTTCGAGGTCGGGGCGCGCCGGGAACACGCTCCTTAATGTTGCCTTAAAGGTCTAAGCAGTTCCAAGTTTTGTGCTCTTGTTACTACCATATTACGGTTGTACTCGAATTACTTTAAATACCAGAATCATACTTGTAATATTAGATAAAAACTAAAAAAACCCAGTTATGAATCTCGTTTAACCTTACACGTTCTTCTCGATTTAAAAGCTCGCGTGCAACCGGTTGTAAAAAGATCAGAGGCGTCGCTGGCTCCACCATCCATCTTTTTTACTGACTTTTTATTATCATGTAATACAAATGAAATAAAACAAATACGTTGCAAACAGGATTAAATTAGCGGGGCCATTATCGGTTAGAATCCTGTTGACCTATTCGACTAGTAAACATACCCATAGGTAGGTGTAGCTACTGTGGCTAGGTAGCGTGCAGGTAGGTGAGGCTTCTTGAAGCACTTGTAGACGTTCCGAGTGAGGCCCTCGCGCGGAGCGTTCCGGCGCGGCGTTGTTTACCGGTCGCCATGGCGACGCCGCGGCGCTGCAGTGGCCGCGACGCCGCGGACGCGCGCGCTCGCCCTTACGTAACGCGCGCGCCCGTACGTGCGCACGTACGTTTACGCGCACGAACAATATTTTTTATTAATTTCAAAATTGTCATTACGATGTGTTTAATGGTAACTAAAATAAATGTATACGGACTTGTACTCGATAACAAGTAGATATTTATTACCATAATCTTAGTTTGTAAATATTGTATAATAGTTTATAATAAAATCAGTGTCGTGATCTGTTTGTAAGACTATGGGACGGAAACGCAGGAGCGATGGTGAGTTGTGTAGTAGGAAAATTGCTAATTGTGGCCATTATAAGATTACACGATAAATTAGTACTGTGTTATTAATTGATCGATCGATCAAAGTTTAACGTTGTGATCCTCGTAAATCTGAAAAGCCTTTTTTACGTATTCAATATTTTTTAATGAAAAGCTCCGGTCTATTTTGCATTTGCAAAGAAATACATTCTGTACTACCAACCTATCTCAAGGCTCTGTAGAAGACTGATTCGATACTAAAGTTGCAACATTCATGAAAAACTTCGTCAATAACGTTAGTTGTGGATTGTGGTATTATTTGGCTATACGAAGCAGCCGATGTAAATAGAGCGGACAATTTTGATTTGTTCAGTTATTATATTCGAAAATTCGGATAGCAGCGGATTTAGTGTCAGCACTGAATTGATGTGCCAAAACAAACCAGATAAAACGGCATAAAATTAAGATTTGGCACCGCCTGGAATCGGAACCTCCGTGGCGCCAGGGGATGCGTCACTCCTACCACCGGCGGACTTATATATTTGCCGCCCTACAACCTCTGAATTCCGATACCCTAGTTCTCAAGCATACTATTATAATTTAAATAAATGGTGTTACGTTTTACATGTGGAATTGTTAGAGTGGACGCATTGTAGGTATATAGATATGAATTATTTCTGTAAGACTAAAAATATTGGCTCCAAATTTGCCGCCTCTAAATCTATCGCCCTACGCTCGAGCCTACTCAGGCCGCTGGTAAATTAGCCGCAGACTCGTACTGTTTAACTATAGTAACTCGTTCCCGCGCCGGTGGCATTGTTCCTCGTTCGCAACGGGAGGTGACACACTACTGACCCCGCGCCTGTGCGCAAGTTTCTAACTAGACCGCGACGCTATCACTCCGCTAATTAAAACCCTCCACTCGCTGAGATGTACTTCAGACATTAGTTAATTTAAATCTGCCAGTGATATTTTTCATGTGGCGACCTGGTCATGTCAACGTTCTACTCCACTGTCAGGAATTCCGATTATTTAAAGGCATTCGATTTGCGGTAAGCCATTATATAAAACAAAAAATTGCAGGCTATTGTTTCACAATGCCCAGCATTTTAGATGTTTAATGCCTGCCTAAATAATCTTCGTAACAAGGCGCACACATAATAAAGCAAAACATGTTTCAATAAAAACCAACCCCGGTCGTTATGAACCTCGAAGTTGTTGATACGGCTAATCAGTGACACTCAAATTACATCTCATTTGCATACCTTTTTTGCCGACGACGTAGGTACATAGATACAGTTATTTATCTCCTTGAAGCCTTGATTTGTTTAAACGTGTCTGATGTAGATGAGATTAATATTTATTTTTCCCATATACGTCAGTATTGTAATAGCTAATACACGCGGTCGCGCTTACGTGTTCATATTCCTTCAGATAAATGTACTTTCGGGCTCTCCCCGGCAGTTTAGTCGTTTCGCAGCGGCGCGGCGCGGCCGGAGGACAAACAAACAAACCCGTTTACATTTAATGTTACAATGATACAATCAGTGTTCGGATTAACAGCGCTGTAAACTGAAAGTGACCGAGTGTATGGTAAGTGGTCAGGGATACAACATTAAGCGACTGTATTAATTGCATTTTTGTTATAATTTATTAGAGTTTTTAATATAATATATTTTTTTAATATATATATAGTCGTCCGCCCGTAAAATGTAAAGTAACTTGTAAGTTTAGGACGACAATCAAATGAAGCATGCCGTAAGCCGGGCAGATGAGTGAGGCGGGCAATATGTTAAGCAGTTAATCGATGGGGCAGTAAATATTTGAACGATGCAGTCGCTCGCGGCGGGTCAAGGAGAGAGCCGCGGGGCCGCTGCGCGCGGTGTACAAACAATTGGGTCGAACACGAAGCCATTGTCCACCCTTCATGTCTTAATCTTTTAAGCCAGCGTTTTGCAAACTTTTTGGCTTGACTGGCTGGTTTAAGACTACTTCAGTTTAACAAAACCAATAAAAACTTGAAATTTAGCGACTCTATTTTACAGCCCCGCACGTGGGGCGCCCACTGGTTCTTGGGAAACACTTGCTTAATGTTAAATATGTCTATGTTAAAGAAGCGAGACAAAGATAGAGATATATTGGTATCACGTTGGCCCACTATTAGAGTGAGCGTTGCGTTAACTAATTACTACTCAACGATTATATTTATTAAATAATTATAAATTAAAAGTTATATTTTGAGAAAATGTGGCAAACTATAGTATTATAGTTTGTTATTGGGCCATTTCACAATGAGGGAAAAGTTAGTACCGATGCGTTACTGCGCCGGGACTGCTCGCGGAGCGCTCGGCAGGAGGGACTCCGCATATGTGATGAACTCTCAATCAAGTGCATTGTGTGCTAATGAAGGGACCGAGCTACATTATTCGCGTGTAGCGCTTTATTGGAATGTCCGCAGCGAGGTCGGCGAATGTCAGCTGGGGTTTTTAATGATATTGTTGCATAACGCGTGTCCTCGCTTCGTCTTCGTATTCGGCAAGCCTTAAATATTAAATATATTGGACTTATATAAAAAGTGGCACGTCAGAACTATAATTGATTATGCAAAATTGGATCCATGTAATCGTTTGATTTTGAAACGAACAGACAAAAAATATTTTAGATTTATTGATTACTCGATACTTCGTATAAAAAAATATCTTCTCTTTATATTTACGGGCGATAGAAGATTCGTGTTCGACTGGGGCGGCACTGCCGTCACAGCTATTTGTGCCGTGAAACGGTAGTATTCGCACTACCCGTGTTCCGGCGCAAGGGTGCGATAGCCAGCACAATTACGCTGAATATGTCTGAGCAGGGCTGCAGTCCCCACATACCACCAGGTGGACTGATAGCTCGTGTGCTATACTACATAACATAAAAAAGTGTCGTGAAAACATGACGGTGTTCCTAATGTTACTGCGAGAGTTGCTTCGTAGTCGAGCAATATTGAAATCAATAAATGGCGCCAGATACGGTTCTGTGTAGGTGCAATCGTCCAGAAATGATATGTAACTAGACATACATAGTTTTCATTTTTGTATTAATAATTAGAAAATTCGTTTTGTCACGGGTATTTAACCTGCGATATTACTTTCAGGTTTTACTTACAGACTGGTTTATAATCGTCCGATTCACGCAGTCGTCATAATCAATATATAATTATCTACATTAGGCTAGTGTAAATAATATAGCCTCAACGCGATAGTGTTTCCACATAGATTGCTAGCGGCGCGGCCGCCGGCACCTTCAAACGCGGAACAGTATCGCGCTGCAATTATTTCGAAGGTTGCACATTTACGTCACTACGGCAATGTTTAGTTAAAATAGAGAATACTAAAAACCAATTATTTTGTCGCGTATCATGTCTGTAATTCTAGTAATTCTAGTGTAATCATGTGTACATTGTGTACATTATGTTATACATTCATATAAAATGTATTTTCCTTGTGTTGTATTTGGGTACTGAGTGTGTTTTTTGTTCAAGATAAAATAATATTATTTACAAACATAAATGTATTATTTATTTATTTTATTACATATATATATTAATAAAATAAAATTTAAGGAATAAAAACATCTAAATATTTCAGTCATACTTGACAGCTGTATTTTAGCGAAAAATGATGGTATCGAGGATCAACCGGCTTGAAGCTCCCAAATATCAGTTTTAGAAGCTTTAGGGCAAAGAAATTGGCAAAACGGTGTTGGTACTACTTGAAGATTTCACAAGATACATCCACTAAAACGTCTAAAATGTTTATCTATTCCCTTAACTGTTGTTGACAAAGCGACGTGTGTGTGCAGCGGGGGCGTGCGGCGGGTGCGCGCACGCGGGGCGGTGCGCGGGCGCGGCGTGCGCGTGCGCGGGCGCGTGGGGCGGGCCGCGCTGCGCGCACTTCGTGGGGCACGACGGCGCCTGCCGCGCGCTGCGCTGCGAGCCGCCGCTGTGCGTGTGGCGCGCCGCCGGTACGGGCCATGGGATCATCATCCTACCCGCTTCCCCGACTCAGATCAATCGGCAGACCTTAGCGCGCAGTTTCTATCTGCGGTGACGACGTCCTTTTTATTACGCGACCATTTATTTGACGACCTCCGTGGGACAAACGCCGCTGATCTGGCTTGCGAAAGATGCGGTCGCGGGTTCAATTCAGGTCGCGAAACTAAATTCTCTAATTTGTGTCATGTCTGAAGTAACCTAACGCGAGATAGAACATGAGTGTGCTCGACTGGGTCGGTACTATCGCCACATTATTTGTGCCGCGAAACAGTCCTGTTTGAACTCCTTGTGTTTCGGTGTAAGGGTATGATAATCAGCATACGCAGAACCACGAGGCGTTCGATGTATGTCCTCAAGAGTAGCACCGTATCTATGATTACAGGCTGCAATAGTTACTTACCAACCGGTAGACTGGATGCCCGTGTCCTACTTCATAACAACAAAAAATACACCAACTTCAGGTGCCGTCCCCATTGAAAGAAACTAGAATTCGAAGTTCAATACTAAACCGAAGTCCGAACCTCTCAAAGAAGTACCCATAAGCTGGGTGTCGTGTCTTGTTGTTTTCATGCACTTTTGGATTCCAAATTTAACTTTTGCTGTCCAAGACGCTCTGTCCAAATGTAAACTTTTGCTCGCCTCAAAAGATCGGTAAGGCTGCAATGGCCAGTTGGACCACCAGCACGTAGTGATTTAAAAACAAAATACTCTATACTTATGTTCTGGTTGCAGAGAACCCGAACGAGCCGGGCACGCCCGAGTGCTACGCGGCGGTGGTGGCCAGGGCGGAGGGCGCGGGGGGCGCGGCGGGGGCGGGCGGCGCGGGCGGCGCGGGCGCGCTGTGGGCGGGCGCCGTGCTGGGCGCCGTGGCCGCCGTGGCCGCGCTCTTCGCGCTGCTGTACTTCAAGCACAGGAGGAGACACGGCGCGTTCGTGCACGCGCGGCTGGCGGACAACGTGGAGATCAGCAACCCCATGTACCTCGCGGGCGACGACGAGCCCGAGCCGCGCGCCCCCCGCGCGCCCCGCGCCCCCCGCGGCGGCCGCGCGCCCCCCGCGGAGCGCGCCGAGCGGGCCGCGCACTCAAACGGCGGAAATCATTTCGCGAATCCAGTCTACGAGAGCATGTATGCTCCACAGCAGAACAATCCTATTGAGGAGCACGCGAACCTGCTGGCGGAGGGCTCCGGGGACGCCACGCCGCCGCCGCTGGAGCGCGCCGCGCTGCTGTGAGGCCGCGCAGGCCGCGCAGGCCGCGCAGGCGGTGCAGGCCGCGCAGGCCGCGCAGGCGCTGCAGGCCGGGCAGGCCGGGCGGGCGGCGCAGGCCGGGCAGGCGGCGCGGGCCGGGCAGGCCGGGCGGGCCGCCCGCGCCTGCTGAGCGCCGCCACCCGGGCCGCGCGCGCGGCCACCGCCGTGTAGCTGCGCTGGCGCGCAGCCCGCCGCGGCGGCGCGAGTGCGAATGGACTGGGGCACCTGTAACGGGCCGACCTCACGGCCACCCCCGCCGCCCCCGCCCCGGCGCACGCCGGCCTCCGCTGCGGCAGCACACGTGTCCGCGAGTGATGAGTGCGACTCTAATGACCTTAAAATATTTGATCCATAGTTCCCCTGAGTGTACCCGTAGATTCAATTAGTGATAACCGTTGTCTTGTTGTGTCATGTAAAAACCATTAGCATGCATCTCTACGAAGTCAGTGAATGGACTAGAAATATTCTATAGTACGTAGTGCTCCCGTACTACTGGATTCGGTTAGTGATTATCGTACCTTTATTGTAACGCTGTGCCAAGCTAGTTCGTATGATGCACCCCGCACCTCTGCGGGCGCGGGAAGCTCACTTGTTATATTATATATTGTATGTTCATAATTGAAAAAAACGCACATGTTAGTATCCTACAATAAGGAATGATCTTTAACCATATATTTGATAATAACAATACCCATGATAGACCTTAACAGACCAATTGTACGGCGGTAGATGTGGGTTGACTAGATTATCTAGGTTTATTTTTAATGCAATCTCACGAACGATTTATCTGAAATTTTGTTTAGAAAAGCCTATGATTGTAGATTTATATCTTGACCAGTGCTAATTAAAAGGGATAATTATTTTTGCACTATTAATTATTGATGTATTCTATCGTGAGGTCTCGGCCGAGAGTCGACTGGAGGAGTTGTCGTCAAAGTGTTAGGTTTTGCTTATATAAAAAAATATTAATATACAACTGACATAAAGTTGCAAAACATAGTGTAGATACTTAGTTTCATAATTACTTTCTGCTAACCTGAAGTAGTACTCTGTTTAAATGGCAGAATTTGAAGTTAAGTAAGAAGTGAGTGAGCCGGCAGCGGCGCTGTATCTAATTATATTTAAAACTGGCATCACAAATTGTTTTCAAATTATTTTAACATATCATACAAATAAGTTACTCCAGTAAAAGACCAAATATGTGACGGTTAGGATTTAAAACTAAAATGAAAAGTGATTAATATTTAGATATAACTATATCAATTAGAGTAAACTTAGGCCTAAATTTTACGACTGTCTATTTTGTCTTTCCTATTTTCGTTTTGCTATTTCGCTTATCCAGACAAGAAATGGAACAGAAAACTATCATTGCGATTGCTGGAGCGGCAACAGAGCTCAAGACGGCGCGCAATGGTTACATCCGCACGTGACGATTGTCACCCATTTTAAATTAAGAACCGACTTTTTTGCATTTGTAATCTCTACGTATATTAATTTTAAAAATAAAGTAGGATCGATAGAACAGATTGAAGAAATCATAAAAGCGAGATGAAATTTAAAACTTGAGGATATTCAACTAAATGTATTTTAGATAGGAAATGAATATTTTGATCGATGATTGTGATGAACTTTTAGTTGTACATATCGCCGGGTCGCGGCAGGGCGGCCTGCTGTAACTCACTCGTGCAGTTCAATTTTAATTTTTATTAAATAAATCATGAATGCATCGATGTGCGTCGTGCCATATGGATTTTTTGTAATTTTATACTTATTTATTTATTGCATCCATTTTAAAGATTCAATATTTTAAGGTTTAGGTAATGGCCAGTTGTATTTGTTTAAGTGAGAACGCGCGGCTCTCTGGTAGCAGCTCCGCCGGGGGCCAGGTAGTGCTGACATGCGGGAAGAAACAGCTGCTATCTGAGCGTTCAAAAATTATATTTGATTTTCCCTATCTCTAATAATGTTGTACAGTACTTGATTTCAAAGATTTGTTTTTGTAATTGTAGTCCGATAATCTAAATGTAATATGTTTTACTTAAATTCCACACTATACTATTTGTGTTATATCAGTGCTGTTAAAATAATGTAAAAGGTTGATTAATTCGTTCCCTCGAACGCCCAAATTTTTATCTTAATTATTGTAATACTCAATATCAGCAACATTGCATGTTTCTTACTTATTTGACGCATTTTATGTACTTTAATAAACGTAACGAGGAGCTTATGTATGTGAATAAGAGAGGAGAGATAGCTTGGGAGGCGTAAAAGGGTTGGTGAATACAGTTTTAGTTTGTTTTTGCTATATTACTAATATTATAAACTGAAATATCTAGTACCAGAAATTCAACAGAACTATCATTGTAGTGTGATTGATTTTATTTTATTAATATATTTGCACTTGAATTGTTTATATTCTCGACTGTATTATGAAATGACCTGTAAGCAACATCTACATGTATATGAAACTACAAACATATCGATATAAAAATAAAATAAAGTCACCAACTCTTGAAGCAAAATCGACTGATTGTTATGTACTTTACAACAACCTGACGATGTCTGGAGCAGGACACCGCAGCAGCTCCGCGGCCTGGCAGGAGCTACTGCGTACAGTCCATCGCTGTATCCCTTCTCATATTTCCCGATTCCGGCGTACCTATAGGTATAACTAGTGTAAGCTAACTTGAAATAAAATTATGCAACTATGAAAAACTTCTTTTATTTTCTTATTACATAAAAATATATAGAAACATACACATATATAAATCTTATAACATAACACATTTTAGAAGTTTACTTGTTTATTAAACATTATTTATGACAAGTTAAACCCTTGCAGTGGTCCAAGCCACGTTAATAAAAATCCTATGTCGATTTCATTGTACAATAGACTTCTTTTGTGTAAAACATTGGTCCAAAAACCAGGTGACTACGCCTAACCCATTGAATATGTTGGGCATATATTTATTTTCGGAACGTTACCACCGGCGAGGGTTTAAAACCACTAATTATAGTAACATTATTACATTATTAATAAATGGGAATGGAGATTTACCAATATAAATATTTAAAATTTTGCGGTAAACGAACCCACGACCTAAAACAGAAAAGCTGTATGTGATGTCATCAAATTACAAACAGATTCGGCTTTGCAGACATTTTTATAAAGCATATAAATTAATTACTGGATGTGGTGTGACAATTATTGTGATGTAACTGGTCGCATACTGCAAGTATGTACAAAATGAGAAACAGATAATGCACCCCCAACTCGATCTAATTTATTTG
>DWIE01001537.1:0-10584 GCA_018248235.1 Choaspes benjaminii
GTTTTATATAAGAAGTTAATCATCAGTTAATCAGTGAAAAGTGATAATCAGTGAGAAGTGATTCAACACGATTGTATTATTTTGTTACATTATAACCAATTGTACAATAAAAGAAAGCGATCAAGGATTATTTTGATCGATCACGATTCCTTTTTCTCTTATATGTAAAGTACATACCGTTTATAACAATGTCATGATATTAAAAAAACAAATAAATATAAATTGAGAAAATATATTTTATGCTTAATTTAATTTTGGATATTTATTTTCTATTATGCCCGCGTTAGCTGCCCCACCTGCACAGCTTGTCAGTTATTGACGGTTCAACTCCAACGAGACATTTAATTTCCGTGACTCGAATTTTCAACTAGAAGTTTTATCTTTCTAGAAAGTAATTTAGACAACAAATCAAAGAATACTTATTTCAGCTAACTACTTGATCAACTCGATCGTTTCGAATTCGAATTAGACGGGCTTAAACCTCATTATATTAAATTTCTTTGTTTTCCAAAAAATATTTTGTTTCTAAATTTAAACCGGGCTGAGAAATAAATATTTGACAGACATGGTACTTGTCAGTGGTAGAATCTATCCAGACTCGCCCGGGTGAGTACCACCACCACGCCAATTTCTGCTGTGAAATATGAGTAGTGGTTCAGCTTGAAGGGCAGCCAGCACACAGGATAAATGAGGCGACCATGTTAACCCTCAAGAGTAGCAACGCACTTGTAACCGACTTCGAACAGATCTATGGGTCTGTATTGATTCGGTCACGGTTGTCATGGGCTACAGTAGTCACTTAACGTCAGGTAAATTGCATGCCCGTTTGCTTAGATTAGGTTAGAACCCATAAAAATAAAACTTAAAAAATGCTATATTGAAACAAGTCAGCGTAACGGCGACAATGAAAATTAAGTTAATAAAACCGTTGAGAGATTAATTTCTTCCTGCTTAATTTATAACTCGAAGGTTCGATGTGCCATAAAATATTTATTGTTCATTAGTATCAGAGTCGGCACTCAATATTGAGTTTGCTGCAGCCATTGCTACTATAATTGACGCCTTGGCTCGCGAACGGCGTTTAATTTCCGCGGCCCGTTTATTGTTAGACGGGAAATGTTGTGACATAAGAGACATATGTTATATATTTTCTTTTGTTTAGCTTCTAAATCCGTGAACATGTAAACCAGACTATTAAGTTCATCAAATTATTATAGAATTGTATAGAAATTATTAATTGTACAGTGATACTGGGGCAGTCAACGCTCATTATTGAGTGATTTTCTACGCTAGGAAAAAGACGCTAAGTCTGGTGTAGATGTTCACGGATTTAAAATCTAAGCAAAATAATATATATAACACATGTACTTTATGTCACAACATTTCCCGTGTAACAAATTTTACTCACATCTTAGACAAGCATAAAAAATAAGTTAAAATACCACCTCATGTCTTATTCTCATTTTTGACTGAAAGTGTATAAGAAATAATATTTTGGTGACCTGACTAAGTGATCAATTTCATTGATTAATATCTCATCATTCTTTCTTCGTCTTCAGTACAGTTGTAACCAATTTCCAATTACAACATGAAATTTTAATAATTATTAACAGTTTAAATATATTATGAAGTAACACAAGGACGTGCAGCTTACCTGATGGGAAATGGCGTCTGCAGCCCATGACATTGCCTGCATAGCTGCGGGAGTCAAACCCACGACTTCACGTTTCACAGGCCGGCTTATTACCGTCAGCGCCACGAAAATAATCTAGTTCTATCCTATCTGTGTTGTAACCGAATAAACTGTTTTAAGAATATCACTCAATCCATATACACACAATAAGGTAGTCAGTATGTAAATCAAACACGATCCAAATATGTATATAAAATTTGGAAAATGTCAATTTCAATTTCGAATGCCGAGTTTGGGCACGGGGGCTTTAAATAAAACAATGGTCAGAGGGAGAATCCGATGATAGCATCAGACGATGTAATTAAATTAGACCGAATAAAGCTCCCTCTTGCCTGGGATTTAGCAGACCTCAACCCCAATACGGCCTTCCCGACATTACAGACGGAAAGTACTAAGCCATATTCTTTATTCACCACCAATCTATTGTTAATGCTCGATTCGTGTTCACTTTTTAAGGTTTTACATTTTTGTTTTGGACTTCTGTGTTCTTGTGGGGTGTTATAGTAGGTATTGTTTTTAGGTCAGAATGGGGAGTAGAAATATCTGCGTTTATTATTGCAAATTACGTGGGCGAACGAGCTTTGCTCCGAGTTTTTATTTTGATGCCCAAATTAAACAAGTAGCGCCATCTGTACATTTTTGAGGTATCAGTATCTAAAATTAATAGCAATAACGCAAGTACGTCAAGGATTCACGAGATGGCGGCAGCTGCTTTTAAAAATTTTTTATAAAGTTATTTGCGCGCCTTCAGGAATTACTCCAAGTAGTAATTTCTATATAAATAAATATATATATTATAGATGCTATTTTTGACATTTGCAACACCAGGGGGATTAGCAATAGGCTGCCAACCTTGAAGGACTCTATTTATGCCTATTTTGAAGAACTCCGTGTCAAAGTGCCCCGAAATACCTCAGAAGGCTATTCTGACCGACATAGATTCAACGCTTTTTCTTTCTTCTTCTTCTTTCTGCATATACTGGCTACCACACCCTTAAACCGAAACACAAGTAATGCAACTACTAATTCATAATAAAAATAAGTGTGACGATGGTACCGACGCTGTCTATTCCCCATAAGGTTTACCAGTCACGAAATAAATTCGAAAATTTGTGTCGGCGCGGAAATCGAACACGTGAACTTATGTTTCGCAGACCAATTTATTTGTGACAGTAGTACTCTTATAAGCTGTGTAATAATTTACCCATATTAATATTTATTACATATGCAGGTATTTGAGTAAATATTACATTTACATTGCAGTACTTTGAGCACCAGTGGAATGAAAATTAAGTTCCTAATTCTTGTTCTAATCTTCTGAGACCAGCTGCCAAAGATCTAAGGTTGTATTCAAAGCCAGTCTTGACTTCAATTAATGCATAGGTCAGATAACAATAGCGTCGCAATATTGATTAATGATGCAAATTCCTGCTTCAACCAATCTGCGCTGCCGGATATTCCATGAAGTTTGATCAAAGGTAACGCTCGAATAATACAGATTATTCAATCAAAACGGAGATCTCAGTTCAAAGGCAAGACATGAGGTGGTATCTTAGGCGTCTCCACAGCTGGTGGCCTGGTTCATCTGGACTGGCCTGGTTCAAATTAAATAGGAGCATATCTGAAAATAATTAGAAAGAATGAAAGAAACAAAACCGATAATATCCGCCCACAGTAGCCAACAAAAATTACCACAAAACAAAAAATAAAAATAAATATATATTATATTAGTAAGATATTTTGACATACTATAGTTTTGTAAAACCATGGTAAATAATGTTTCCTTTTCTATGTTTGAGTATACTATAATAGTATGTGTAATAGTCAGCGAATATGTAGTTTTCGGGTGGTAGAACACAACAACAAGAGTCCGAGTGGGTCGGTACCAGCGTCACACTTGTTTGTGCCGTGAAACAGTAGTGTTCACACTACTTGTGTTTCGGTGTAATGATGTGAAGGCCAGCATACGCAGAACTGGAAAAAAACCGTAACCGTGAAACATCACTGCACAAATGGGTGTGACGGTGGTATCCACCCGGTTATTCCAGACACGAAACAAATTAGAAAAATTCGACTCGCCACGGGAATCGAACCCACGACCTCGCGTTTCGCAAATCGGCTCATCACCTTCTGCGCCACGAAGATCGTCATGATACAAGTCGTCAAATCATTAGGGCCTTTAAGTGTATCAACAGAATAGAGATGTTATATTATATTTTATTTAAGAGATTTAATCTACGAGACGTATATTTCAGGGAAGTACACTCGAAAATCACTCTTCTGAGACAGTCCTGAGACATAACATAAAAAAAAATAAGCCTTGTGAAAAAATAGGTTCGAGTAAGAAAATAAAATAAAATAAATTGAATATTGAAAATTCGAAACTTATTCGACTTCAAACCTAACCTTGAACACCTGTCCTATATAAGTCGTCCTTAAACTAGTTCCTTGAGCCAGATGAGCTCTAGATTCCTCGGGGGCCCGTGCCGCTCGTAACTATCGATCTTACAGCTTCACTCGGGACTATACGGTACCACTGACGCATGGCCCATAAAACCATCACAGTAGAACATACTCACCTAAACAAGTTAGATTTGTTTGTTAAGTAATTTCTAATTATGAAGCTACGTTGTCAAAAAAAAATATGAAAATATCATTTTTTATTGATGATATTAATAACTTGAAATTATGCTTGGCACAACATTGACTTTGATTTTTGATTTAGACGCATGTTTATTGTTAATTATATATTTTTATCCGAGACTTCGAAGGGGCCTTGAGCGATTAAAATATAATAGCATTATGTTTATGTTATGAACTAGAACACGGGCTTGCAGTCTACCTGCAGGTAAGTAGCTACTGCAGCCTATGACGTCTGTAATCACAGAAGCGGTGCTACTTTTGAGGACATAGATCGTACGCCTCGTTTTCTGGCTGTCACACCCTTACACCAAAGCACAAATAGTGCGAACACTACTTTTTTACGACACAAATAGGTGTGACGGTGGTACCGACCCAGCCAAAGATATTCATGTTTTACTACCCGTCATATTGTATAGTTTATGCATTAAGGACAATTCTCTTCGTATATACATTTAAGAGACTATAAAAGAACATTTGAAAAGATGGTCTCCATTATACCATAAGTTTCTTTCAATTAAAAATGTCTAGAAGGAAGGATGGACGACAATATTTTTTGTCAGTTTATTTTATTTTATTACCGAATAATATTTATTTATAGCCTAACCCACAAATTATATCACAATCCTCGATAAAAATATTTCCTTTGTCCACTGCCCGTTCAAATGTAATGAGAAAAATTAAGGGCTGTGAAGACTTTCTGAGAATCTCATTTAATTTGCCAACGATTCGGACATCTAGGACCGGAATTCTTCTCGGATTATAGCGTTCAGCCTTCCATGACAAATGGTCACCGAATTATGCCGGGAGGCTGGATAATTACGATCCGACTGAATGGCGGAGCTCTTGATGAAAATATTATATCAAAAAGATTTATGAACGCAAAGAGAGTAATAGACTTATTAGGCGAACAATTCTGTACGCCTTTCAATAATTATTTTAAAACTTGGACATTGTTACCAATTACAGTGTTGTTAACAATATTTCTGTGAATCTGTAACTTAGCGCACATCGTTGTAAATTATTTTTAGAAAGAAAAAATATGTACAAACAAATACTGCAAAAATGATATTTTTTTGAAATACGTGCTATTGGTTTCCCTATTACTCTCTACGAGATGGAGTTTATTTATAGTAAAGAGAGGGCAAACAGGCAGACAGCTCACCTAATGGCAAGTGATTACCGTCGCCTATGAACACTTGCAACACCAGGGCAACGCATTGCCAGCCTTGAAGTACTCTTCTCACGCCTTGACGTCATGTCATAGCACGCAGGGAAAACCTCAGGAGGAAGTTCATTCCACAGTTTGCTCGTTCGAGGGAGGTAACTCCGTGCGAAACGAACAATGGAGGACCGCCAGGTGTCCAACTGGCGTGGGTAGAACTTCCTCATTCGGCGAGTGGTGATAGTGGAATGCGTTACGTGTAGTTCGTGATTTGGGCATCGAAATACAAACGCCGAGAAAAGCTCCTATTACATAAAAAGCAAAAGTCATCTAACGTCATATTCCATTCAAAGGAAACGTATTTAATAAACAAACACGCTATATTCGTACAGCCATGAATAAGAACTCAATAATTCCAGATAACCTATTGTATTGAAGAAAATTCAATCCATTAGTAGATTCATCTCCTTATTAAATGTTGCGGCTTTCGTGAAAAGAACATTTTAATAACCTTTCAGTCCTTAATTGACAGATCGGCAACCTCCATTTTTGTCTTGACTTGTATTACAATATTCAAAATTAATTTAATACAAAGATAGCTGCATAATATTTTGTTTATTATACTTTTACTATTAAATTAGGTTTGATACTTTGTTCGTGTTAATGTTAACATTACAAGTATAATAGTAAAGTCATTTTAAGACTATCATGAAATTGTATGGGGATAAATATAAGAAGAATAAAAAAACCTGTTTTTTTTTTTTTCAAAAACGTCTAAGTTATTCATTTAAAGTACTTAGTCTCAATACTATATTAATAATTGATTTATATTAGCGACACGCTAGCTCAATTTGTCATCATATTATGTAACTATTCTGCCAGGTAAATAATCGCCCGAAAGTGTTTTCTGATTTGAAACGGCTACTTCCCTTCATGATATAGGTTTTTTATTGTAGGCAACTAACATAATTCACAAGCATGTTGCTCTCAAGGACGCGGTTCGACCGTCATGGAGCTGACTGACAGACTTTTAAAGAAACCGCGTGCTCTCCTATTTCTTGCCCAAACCACTGTGACAGTGGTCCCAGCTGAATATGAAAGTTCTGCCACACAGTTAGAATATTATAACTCAATCGCTTAACCAGGTCCGAGGCTCGAGTTTGCGAGCCACTGATATTGTCATTGCCTACTAATCTAAGTTTTGAAGCCGGGTAGAACGCTCCGTTGCCTGTTTCATAAGAAGACTTTATCCAAGGAGTAGGTTAAGCAAACTAAGATTTATCATCGGAATTACCTGTCATCCATCTTTTTGTTCTAGGAAAGTACGCTTCGGCGAAAAAAGTTAATTTAAGAGAGGCACTACCCGTACAATGATATTGTCGTTGTTTTCATGTTAAAAAATTAGCACACGGGCTTGTATGTAAGTAGTTACTGTTGCCCACGAAATCTGTAATCAAGGCAACAGATGCAGTGTTACTCCTCATGTAGAAGATACAACGCTTCGTGCTATACATATGCTGGCTATGACATCCTAACACCGAAACAGACATTTTAATTAATTTGTTGTTTTATCTTGCTATGGATGTATTGACTGGCCTTTACACCGACGTAATTAGTCGTACAATTCCCTTTGTTCGTATCTCTGGACCTGTTGAGCCCACATTGGTATTGGCATGTTTGGCAGGAATCCAGACTCTTTGACCTTTTGCGTAATTCTCCGGAAGTATGGCAGACCACGTTCCGATCATTACACGATCACGCTTTTCGCTTTATGTCTTCTTGAAAATCTGCTCTTTTAGATAGAAGATAAGAATGAATAAATATTCAAATTGCTTATTTCGTGGAACTTTTTTAATGTTTCTAAATAGTTGTGTAGGTGGCTGTGGCTTGGAGTCAACTTACCATCAGAGTTAGCTACTACAGCCCATGACATCGGCAATCACAGATGCGGAGCTACTTTTGAAGACAAAGGAACACCTGGTGTTCTGCATATGTTGGCTATAACACCCTTCCACCGAAATATAAGTTGTTCGGACACTACTGTTTCACGGTAGAAATAGGTGTGACGGTGGTACCGACCCAGTTGAACATATTCATGTTTTACGACCCGAAAAGTAAAAACGTTTCATATACCTGTTTTGGGAATCGGTAACCATATTATTAATTTAGGTTTTTACAATAGTATCCTATATTTTGTACCTGCAACACGAAGTTTTGATATCTGTCATCATCAAAGAGACGTGGCTCGATTAGCTGTCATTGTTATCATAAATAATAGAGCTATTGTGTCATAACCATCTCCTGGCCAACAAGCATTCGACAGCAATGATCTACTGCCATTGATACCAATTTCAAAATTGGAACTGTTTTCGACAAAATCATTCTGCATTCAAATTTAATGAAATCCTCTGTTTCTGTCAAAGGTTTTCATGAGATATGTTTTTAAACTTTCATTGTCACAGATCTCACTCATGTTTGAATAGAATTTGTTTCATGAGTTTTTTTTAGTTTACTTCCATTTAGTTTATTGTTATGTTTTAGTACATTGTTTGTTCCAAAGCCACGCTGCAATCTCTCGACTTGTTGAACTTATCACGCTAGTTAGTCTGGCGACCATCCAAATGGGTCCGGTGAAGATTTACATAATTCTTCTGAGCCATTGCGGGCCACGTTTCGGTCGTAAGCCCGATCAATGGAGCTTCTCTTGTTGATTTACGCTGTTTTTGCTATAAAGTGCCGAAACAGGGGTATAAATCCATAAAAATTTTATCAGTATCCGTATAGGTCTGGGATGTAACAATAATTTATTAGTTACGTCACTTACTTTGGGATTTCGGTGCAAACATTTCGTAATTAATATATGTATATTTATCGATGGTAGAATTTATCCAGATTCGCCCGGGTGAGTACCACCACCACTATTTCTCCTGTGAAATAGCTTTTATTAGTTGTGTTTCAGCTTGAAGGGTGTGACAGCCGGCACGCACACGATAAATAAGGCGATCAACTTAGCCTTCAAGAGGAGCAACGCACTTGTGACCGATTTCAAACAGATCAATAGGTCTGTATTGATGCGGTTACGGTTGTCATGGGCTGTAGTGGTCATATAACATCAAATGAACTGCATGCCCGTTCGCTACTCTAGTTTTCAAAAAAAAAATATGTTCGTGTGTTACCTTAAAACATGAAATGCTTTTGGAACAATTTCCTATTTTAGTTTATTAACAATAATTGAGTACTTCCACTGAGTTAATTGTCTATTGAAGACATTGAAAGAATGAAAGAAAGAACATTTAATCACCACCGTTGTGCACACATGCACCACATTACAATAGACACATTATAAACATGTATATACAAATTATAGTCAACATTTAAGCATTGTCATACTTGACTTTCATACTATATATATTTATTATAATTTTCTCATACCCCCATTAAAAATATATAAAAACGTGCATTTTTAAACCAACACAACACTTTTTATGAAAAAAGTCTTTCCGTTACAAAATGACATACACATAGAGAAGTGAAGTGTTCGCACTACTTGTGTTTCGGTATAAGGGTGTGATAGTCAGCATACGCAAAACATGAGGCGTCCAAGATCCCTCGAGGACATAGGTCCTCAAGAGTAGCACCGCATCTGTGATCACAGATGTCACGGGCTGCAGTCGCTACTAACCAGCAGGTATACTACAAACCCGTGTGCTACTTAATAACATAACAAAAGAGATGTAGCTATGAATTGAGTTAAACCAGCATTCTTATAACCGCTCCCAAATTGTTTCCTTTGTTTAGGAACTACTAGCCCACAAACAGATGCACAAGTAGGTGACAAATTTATAACACCCCCTCTGTTTGTGTCGAGGTTAAAAAGGTAAACAAGGTAAGGGGTAAGATTGATCGGGCAATGACCGTTACGTGGCGTGTCTGGGGTTGGAGGTTTTGGACAGCTGCCAAGTAAAGCCTATTTGATATCAGACTCTACAGGTCATGGATTACAAGTGATTTCCAATTTCAATTTATTTTATTTTATGGATAGCGTAATTTATAGGATTTGCTATAACTTTGTAGTTGATTGAAGAGGTTTCATATTTTTTTTATTTATTTACTTACAAACAATCACAGAACCAAACCACCGCGCAGAAATAGACAGAATATATGACTACTATTAATTCGATTTTGCCCCACACTTCGACGGCGTAAATTTGGATTAACACAGTGTCTTTATACATAAATTTGCATACATATATACTATAATACTTAAGCTATTATCGGTGGTAGAATCTATCCAGGTTCGCCCGGGTGAATACCACTACATATATTTCTGATGTGATATAGCTGTGTTTGAGCTTGAAGGATGTGGCAGCCGGCACGCACTGGATACATGACGCGACCAACATAGCCCTCAAGAGTAGCAACGCACTTGTGACCGACTTTGGATAGAACGATGGGTCTATTTGAAGCCGGTTACGGTTGTCATGGGCTACAGTCACTTAACATCAGGTGAAATGCATGCCCGTTTGCTATGCTAATTTGTATTTAAAAAAATATATCAATGGAATAGTGATATTCGAATTTGTGTGTACTCTGCATAACCTGTAGTAAAAAATATAGTATACGGGTGGTAGCAATATTCTTTAAGTCAGTACCGCCGTCACACCTGCCGTGAAACGTAATTAACATGAATTATTAATGCATCCATGTAATTACACCACTTACTTTTAATCTCTATCCAATAACGTATCTAATCGAGTTAACATAGATTAATAAAATTATTTATAATATTATTCCAACATCTTTTGTTAATACTCACCGTACAAAGTAAAAAAACGTGTTTGCCTTTGTGCGCTTCATAAATATGGATATCGAATTTTCTAGTTGATGCTTTCTTTATAAATAATTCACTGATTTAAAATGGGCTTTGCAGAGCTGGGCTTTGAATGTAAAAGTAAGCTTCAGTCCAAAGGCGTTCGCGCATCTGTTGTCGTTTAAAGGGACTAGGCTTGTTGTGTATTTATGCTGTCGCACACTTCGAAGACAGTACAGGTGATAGAACATGTATATGTTCGACTGCGTCGGTACC
>DWIE01001538.1:0-10583 GCA_018248235.1 Choaspes benjaminii
ACGTGAGCATGCACCCAGGTATAGAAAATAAAAGTAAACGTAAAATCGCGTCTATATATTTTTTAGTTAGTAAATATTTTTTAGCTAGTTAGTAATTTAAATCAAAACGATAAAATATATTTTATTATTGAAATTCATATGTATTACTTATTTTAAATATCCGAAAACGAAATTATATGAGTGTACAATAAAAATATGAAAGTGGGCAAGAAATCGCAAAGTCATTGTGGTTATATAATATGCTAAAGTTACCAATAGTCATATTTTAGATGTAGCAAGCGGACTCATTTTGTTTAGTGGAAATAATTTTCAACAATAATATTGTTTACATTCCTAGTTTTGGTATATTTGTGAATATAAAAACCAATTAGAAATTTAAAAAAATATCAAACAGTTACACTAGAACACGGTTAGGGTAATTTCTGCCATCTAGTAGCAGCTAATGGAACTACAGCAAAGATAAATCTGTGATTTACTGAAAATATAAACTGTAACAATAAAAACTACATTTTATGGTATAACGTACTCATTTTGCTTAAAGAAAATTGATCTACTTACATGTATGCTTATAATGCTTTTGCTACTAACAGCAGAACTAATAAAATATTTTAGACGTCAGTGACATTGATAGTTTGACAATGACAGAAGTACAATTTTGCGCGGCTAAATGAACAAGATAAATTGTTAACGCTGTACAATTAAAGTTTATTGAAGTTAATCAATAAAAATAATTCCTAAAATAATTTATCACCTAATCAACAAATAACATCATGTATTAGCTAGTCTTTACACGTTAAGTTAACAAAATTGCTATAGCCCTAAACTGAAATATGTCACCATTCTTAAATATTGATTTTTCAGTCTTGTAGGTCATTTGTGTTTACACCTTATTTTTGAGTAAAATTCTTGTGTACTTTGAACAAATACTTTATCGCACATGTTAATAGACAAAATCGTTATTATTTTGGTGTTAATGTACTAAGTCAGTCAGTCATAAAAAAAGTTTTTATCCCAGTTGAGTAGGAAGTAGTTAAATGGCTAAACAGATAGCCGACGTGCAGATCCACGCAGAAGACCCACAGGAAGATGAAGACCTCGACATCAGTGTAGATCTTATTGATGATGGGCTGTATTTAGGGAACTTAGCCTGCGCTCGGGACTGCAAGACCCTCGAAAAGCTGAATGTCACACACATCCTCACCATAGACCTGGTGCCTCTCCCGCGGACCATATTGGATCGGACCAATCTTAATTTTAAGTATATCAAAGTGGCTGATGTACCCAAAGAGGATCTAATCACCCATCTCCCAGAATGCAACGAGTACATCAAGGAGGCCATCAGCAACGGGGGGACAGTTCTCGTACACTGCTATTTCGGTGTCTCCCGTTCAGCCGCAGTGGTGATAGGCTATATCATGGAAAAGTATGGTCTATGTTACGAGGACGCCTTTGGGCTAGTGAAGTCCAAACGGAGGTTCATTGGCCCAAATGTGGGCTTCGTGGCCCAACTCAAGCTGTTTGGACACATGGGCTACTGTTTAAACAAGGATGATCCTAGATTCAAGCAGTTTAGGCTGAAAATGGCAGGGCAGAAATTAAAACAGGTGAAAATCCTCCCGCAACTGTTCGCGGACCTGATCAAGCCGGACCCGGGGCTGGTCCGCGAGCGGCCCGACCCCATCGTGTACCGCTGCAAGAAGTGCCGCCGCATCGTCGCCAGCCAAACCAACATCATCCCGCATCTACCCAAAGAGGTTAAAATTGAGCTGGCGAAGAAAGGCATACGCCCCCCACCCAGCAAGCTAACTGGGCTGAATTGTGCGGAGAATGGGCAGCTGCTGATAGAGAAGCTGAAGAGCCTCGCGTGCCAGATCATGGACACCAATATCATCGAGGCGGAGGAGTCCAGCGAGGACAACGCTGGCCAGAGCCAGGCGGACGAGGAAGGTCCTAGTCAGGAGGCGGCGGAGGCGCTGGACGGGTACAGCGAGATGAACCTGGTGGACGGCAGCATCCTGCCGCGCGCGGCGGCGGGCGCGTGCCGCCGCGTGTGGTTCGTGGAGCCCATGGGCTGGATGCGCGGCGTGGCGCGCGCGCCGCACGGCAAGCTGCACTGCCCCAAGTGCGCCAACAAGCTCGGCAGCTTCAGCTGGGTCATGGGTTGCAAATGTCCGTGCGGACAGAAAGTGGCTCCAGCTTTTTATTTAGTACCCTCTAAGGTGGAATGGTCAAACATAGTGCAAAATGTTCAAATCACTGTTTAAATAATTGAAACAATCTACCACTTTTCTTGAAATCCTTTCTGCAAACATTATTTGTGCTGGTAACCCTAAATATTTTGCTGTTGTATCTATATGTACCTAGATGGCGTATATTTACATTTGTATTACAATAAATAATGCAGATATACATTTTTATATCACAAGCAAGGTAAATGTACAAAATTCAATTGAAATCGGTTCAGCTTTGGAGATTAGCTTGGACGAACATCATGATATGAGAATTTATAAAGATATAATAAAGATTAGTGAGACAAAACATTACCAAATGCGAGTCAAACTCGCGCACCAACTGTTTTGGACATATTGATGTTATTGATATTGATATATGTTTCTTATTAAATATATTTATGTTATCTTTATTTGTCAGATAACTTTAATGATTGTTCTATATTCCTGTTCGGTTAACTTAAGAATTTGCACATGTATCAGTAACAGATGACAAAAAAATACTTTATTCTATTATTATCCTGACCAGTATTACCTGGGTAAAATAAAATTTAATTTGCCGTCAATGGTTGTTTTTTTTAATTATTTTAACTTTTGAAACTTCTAATTCTTGTTTATTAATTTGTTGTATTACTTTAAATTTTATAACTGCCTCTTTAGCTTAGTAGTCGCAAGGGCGACTGCCAAGCAAGATGTCGTATGTACGATCCCGTGGTCGGGCAGTAGGGAATATCCTGACTGCAAGAATCTTCATTAGTAGCCTGCAGTTTGGAAATGTGCTCTAACCTGTCAATGGGCTCGCTAACTGTTACATGGGACCTAAACATAACTGGCGAAACATGAGTGATGTTCCCTTCTGCCTACACCTTCGGGTAAATACAGACATATTATATTTTTTTACATTTGGCAGTAGGGCCATAGCGAAATAATGTTTGTGTGATACACAATAGTCCTGTTTTGCCTTGTAAATTTGTATGCACAATATTTATATTTTCAATATTAGCAAACTACTCCACTGCACTGGTGTTTGGTTCTTGAAAAATCTAGTACTAAAACAATTATTTAATGATATAAATTTATTCCACAATCAAATTGTTTTAGACCGACCACCATCGCAGACATCAGTGAACTTTTAACACTTAAAGATAAAAGAGATTCCATAAAATAGTTCAAATGACTAGGTAAAAAAAAAATTGTCTCTGATAGTGGTCGTCCATTGTTTGTTCAATGTTGAAAAACAAACTCGATTTTTAATCTGTATAATTCCGAATGTAGACTTTGCTTACAGCTAGACTTTAGTGGTGACAGTAGTATAGACAAATATTTTTTTTCAATATGGTTTTACTTCTTGCTATAACAGAATTTCAATAAATGCATTTTTACATATAAAATTAATATGAGTATTTACAGAATGAGTTTTCTATATAAATGTTTGTCATTGTTAACTGTTATCTTAAAGTGTATAGGAACAATAAATGAATATTAATAATTTGTATTTTCATTCTTTCCCTTATTACTGCAATATTTATAATATTCAATTTTATTTTTATTTTTATGCAATTACATAACCTAATTAGGCTAACAAACAGCAGACGCGTCGCCTGATGGAGAGCGATCACCGTCGCCTATGGACATTTGCAACACCAGGGGCGTTACCAGCCTTGCAGGGTTCTTTTTACGCCTTTTTTGAAGATCCCCTTGTCATAGCGCCCAGGAAAAACCTCGAGTTCATTTCACATCTAGGCGTGGCAAAAGCGACCGTGAGAAACGGGCAGTAGTCGATTGCCATGTTTGTAATTAATGTGGATGGAACTTCATCCTTCGGCTTGTAATCTTAATAATAAAGCTATTCTTATTTCTTATTTTATTAAATATGTCATGTTGCAGAGATTATTTAAAATTGTAATGTGGCAATGGAATGCTGGAAGAGATTGTACTGTTGTGTTCAGTTTGAACGGTGTGGCAGCCGGTACACACGGGATACAAGAGGCGACCAACTTAGACCTCAAGTGTAGCAATACAGTTGGTACCTATTACGAGCTGAACTCTGAGTTTGTTTGAGTCGGTTACAGTTATCATGAATAGGTAATGTATCACTGAACATCATGTGAACTGCATGTCCGATTGCTACTCTATTTTTATTTAAAAAAAACTTACATTAAATATTTTATTAGTCATTTATAAAATATATTCTTAGTGGCAACACTTATTTTGACTAGAATATATAACTGTGTTTATGACCTTCACTAAGAATGAGATTACTTGTGCTGCCACCTAGTAACGCACTAGCTTAAACAATTTCGAGAACATTTGTCATTATGAGTGAAACATGTGCTTGATTACAATAACTTAAGTCTAATAGGATAAATTTCTTGAAATAGTGTCATAGCACAATGATGACAGAGATGACCAAAAAGTGAAAAGTGGCGCAAGTTTTCTAAAATTCTGACTGCCTCTGTGTGTGTGAGTTACTTGAATATGTGGTATAATAGAGACGAGCGCCTAGACATTCGTTTGTAAGCTATTACAGCAGGTGGTTGTCTCTGCCCACTTTTGTGTAAGCCTTCTAGAGCCGAAGGCCGTCTCCGCCTCATCGTGTGTGGACTAGTGCAGAGGACGGGCGTCTCTACCGTCTCGTGTAAGCTAGTGCAGCGGGCGGCAGGCTGCAGCTGCTGGCGGGCGCTAGGGCAGCGGGCGGCAGGCTGCAGCTGCTGGCGGGCGCTAGGGCAGCGGGCGGCCGTCGCGGCGCAGGCGCGGGATGTCGGCGAGCGCGAGGCGGTGCGCGCGCATGAGGTGCGTCTTGCGCTTCCAGCTGTCCGCGAAGGCGCGCGCGCAGCCCGGGCACTGGTACGGCAGCTCGCCCGTGTGCGTGCGCGTGTGCCGGCTCAGCGCGCTGGCGTCGTAGAACCCCTTCCGGCAGTGCTTGCACACGTACGCGCGCGCTTCTCTATGGCGCCGCTCGTGGCGGCGCACGCTGGAGGCGGAGGCGGCGCGGAACGGGCACAGCGCGCACGCGTGCGGCTTCGCGCCCGTGTGGGTGCGCATATGCGCTGATAAGTTGCTTGCTTGAGCGAAACTCCATCCACAAAACGAACACAAATACTGCTTCTGGTCTTCATGTACCTTCATGTGGCATTTCAGGACACTTTTCATTTTGAATCTCATTGTGCATTTGTCGCACGCATACGGCCTGACATCGCTGTGCGTGCGCGCGTGGGTCATAAGCTGCTTCCGCAGCTTGAAACTCTTGCCGCAGACGTTGCATGGAAACTTGCGCTCCTCCGAGTGACATGCAGAGTGGTACGCCGCGAGGGACGGCTTTGAGAATGTTCTAGGGCAATGTGCACAGCTGTACTTCTTTCCGGAATGTTCCTTCTCCATGTGCTTACTGAGCCATACTTTGGAGGTGAAACTTTTCCTGCAAACCGGACATACACTTTTGTTGGAGTCACAATTGACTACATCATCCACTTCCTTAACCTTTGTATCAGGTTCAGGTTCCACCTCTTCGGTGTCAATACATTCTGGAACTTCTGGCAATTGTAAATCGTAATCATCTTGTGGGTTTTCTAAGTTAAAAGATTCTTGTATAATTATATTTTCTTGCGGGACATGTTTAACCTCTGTGCTACTGATAATGCCGCTACATAGTTTGTAATCTGGTAAGGTTAGCTTAAGATTGCATATGGGTTTCTCGTGAACCTCAACAGGCTTGAAGGTTGGCTCTATTATTACACTGGTCTCAGATCTGGACACAATGTTCCGGAGAGTGATGTTGACGTTCTGCGCTTCCTTGATGAACATGTACGCTGATTCTATTTTGATAATGCAGTCGTAACAGAACTGTTTGGGGAGTTTCTCTTCATCTGTAATCTGTAACAGTTGGAAGAGTTATGGGTAAATATTGTGCGAAAGAATTGATTTAAACGTACCGAAGATGTAGATTTTTTCTATTGGCTTTTTCTCTGGTGCTTGAGATTCATCCTCGCCATAAGCCTAATTAGAGTGTCGATGATCGTTACTAATACATATAACCATACTAGACATTTATCGAGCGTATGTAAAATACCTTATCATGAAATAAGTTCCGAATTTGAATTTGAAAATAGAATTAGTCTTACACTCAAAAGCTCTACACATGACATATATGTCAGTCACGCACAAATATCAAGATGTATTAAATTGAAGACCTCGTTACACAGGAGAGCATCATCGATAGTAGGAAAAAGTTAGTGAAAAATAGCAAAAATAGATACTCTTCTTAAAGCTCGAAGTGTATACTTGCCTTAATGTTAGTACAAAAACAAAACATGTCTACGGCACGCTTGTCGAAGTTTTCTCTTTCCCACGAAGCAACTTCTTTCATGCAACTCCGACATAATTTATTCAGATCCATGATAAATAGATTTATTTCGTTTATTTACATGTTGAGAACTATTAAGACAAATTATTTGTTGTGAAAAAATGACATTGACACTTTTGACACTATGTCAAGAAATACTGCGATAAGTACGCATTGACTTTTATATCTATGACAGTAGATGCATGGCATCTGGGGATTTTAGTATTGAAGAACGACATATTACAAAATGTGTCGGAATATTACAATTATCTTGTTGTGAACTAAATTTCAAACCATGCAGCCTTCTTGATATTAAGAGGCTTTAGCGACTCATAATATGTGTGATCGAGGTCATCGAGGCATAGATGGAGTGCCATTTCTTAGGATAAATCAAGCCCAACTTTTTAGCTATATAGTAAATGATGACGATGGCTACCACATGCGCTGAAATCTAGTTGATAGAGAACATTATCCTCTCACTAGATATCTGGATGTAATAATGGTGAAAACTCAATGTTTAAAAGTTTAAAAACCCGTAAAGTTTCCAGACGACAAAGAATAAAGAAGTTTATCTTGTTGCGGTAATTGCAACCTGGACTATTCATAGACGAGCTCAACACCTTATGTTCCATGGAGGTTCTGCACTAGTTTTGATTTTAATGTGTTCTTAATATCTACACATGAGATCATGCTTAAGTTTTTATAATTTATAATATATTTTGGGAGTTCATTGTTTATAACATAATTTGTTATGTAAACAAGTCGAGCTACTCATGGTTATTACCCAATTAAAATTTTGTACAAGGATATTCCCATCAAAACAGTTTTGCTTATTAAATTATTCATATGGCGTTAAATATTATGTGAGATACTGAACTGTGTTTGATTTCTTCGAACTGGCCTCGCGCACTGTATTGTTGTTTCCTTTGCGCATCAAGATAACAATAATCCTGTTGTTTTATGAGAATATAAAATATAATTTTTCGCAGGATGTTAATGTTATCAGTTGGACTTTAACAATTTACCTTGCTGGAGGCAATTACGTTAAGTGGGTGAAGGTCAGTGTTTAATTGACTTTAACGTTAAATTTAGGCAAAGTTTACTTTATTTGCATAAGGTAAGGCGCGTTTAGTTTCAGCTAGGAACGCCCGTAGTTCGTCCAGGCCTTCCCCTGTTAGCGGAGAAGCTTCTAGAAGCCTTGGTGCGTTTGGAAGTTCAGTTTTGAGTCTTGCGTGCTGAAGCATCAACAGAGCTTCGTTCCGCATCTGTCTGTAGGCTGCGTCCATCTTGCTGAGAACTAGCAGGAACTTGGCGGTTCTAAGTTTTGGCTCAGCTAATAATGTGTAGAGTGAAACGGCAGCTGTTGAGATTTGGCATAGGTTTGAAGTGTCCACGACAAATATTACCTGTAACATTTTTATTGCCGGCTTAAAACTCTTGATTCATGCTTTATTGAGGCTATTGATAAGAATTATAAGTAATACTAAGATATCAAAATGTAAAATTTGAGATAAGTAATGGAATCAAGTAAGTTAAGAGAATACCAATAAAATATCACTTGTGTGACAGAATCATTATAAGAACTGGGAAACTATTCACTATGGTCAAAGGCCACGTTACAACTATGGCACAACTCGTTAAATCCTGACGTCATAAGTCACTCAAAACTTTAGCGAATCAAGTAATTTTGTATGTCATGCGACAGGTATAGATTAATAAAAACAATAATAATAATAAACACTAATTAATTTAAAATTTATTTTTATTGAAAAAGCTAATATCTTTTTATCAGATTCCAGGGAGGGACGCGTGACGCGCGTGTGTTGACACAGGCCACTGTTTTAACTTTATAGCAATGTAAATGAAAAAGCAATAGAAATGCCAGTTGGAATCTGAGACAAGTTGGTTCTAAGGATTAACTAGCAATACAGGCCCACGAGAGACCTCATTCTGATTGTCTTATAGTCAGGATACTTCCTTTTTCAGTGAAGATAGAAGCACCTGCAAAATAGAGTCAGAGAGTGGTTTTCTCTATGTAGGGACAAACAGATCAGAACAGAGGCAGCTATATTCATTTGTACTTACTTTTTCAACACCATCCAAATAGTTATTCCACAAACAAGCCATTTCACCTCCCACTTCCCTGACTGTCACCGTTTGTTTTTTACCATTTTTATTTACGTATTGAATGTCGTATATGTTAGTACCAACAGTGGGTACTGGGCTGTATGTGTAATCTATGCCTTCAGCCTCTTGTAATTTCTTTAGCAAGGTAGTCTTTCCTGAACCTTTTGGGCCTAAGCAGAGTACACCGATTTTCTTCTCTTGGTCGTCCATTATATGCAAGTAGAGTTGCTTGTGTAATATTGAGGATACGTTACTACGAGTTCTTTTCAGTCACCTTGGATACTATTTTATCAATCAAGCTAGCAAAATGAAACAATTTAGTTCTGCTACTTGCCTACAGATGGCGCTGTTTATTTTGTTGTCTTTTGTTGAAATGTTTAGAACAACTTTGTAACGTGTTGTTACAAAATGTTTTATTCAGTAGATTAGAAGACATTTTTATATATTAAAAAAGTAATATCAATTAGTATATGTCACAGATACATAAGAACATTTTAGTTCGAGATCCAATATGATCTAGAGAGGCGCTAGTGTAGCAAATAACTACTTAATCAATTGGTGTTCATTTATGTTCTATATTGGCAATGAATTAATTATGCCTGTTATTTCTATACATGACATCAAAATAATTTGAAATTGTATTTATTTAATCTCGTTTTGGTATTGATTTGTCTATTCCTATCTTGAATTCGGTACTTTCTAAGATTGCTGAATACAAGTAATGTTATTACTTATTTTTTCTTTTAAAATGATTGCAATTATTAATATTTGTCAACACTTAACAAAACCAAAAGTAAGGCATTTTTATTATCTAAATGACTTTTTCAATACTTCGATATGTCCAATTCGGGGCCCCCAAATAAGGTACACATTTCATAACATCAATGGAGCCATGTATTACTGGCGGCCTTGTCTAAGCACGCTGGCCGCCATGTGGGAGTACCGGGCACTGAGCTTGCACATTCACTGGCAAGTGGTAACTGCCCGATCAAGCTAAGCAGCCTTAAACTTGGGTTACGTAAACTGCCCAATGCCGTTTTAGGCTAGTGATGTGAACGTGATGGACTGTTGCTAGATGCTTGGCACCTTGGATTTTTATCCGACTGCACTTTAATATGTGTACTATTTTGGGATTATAACAAAAGCATATTGAAGTGCTGAGCAATTAATAATCTTTAGTTCTTCGTATTGTTTGGTCATACACATTGGTGATATGCCATAGTACTCAATGACGCAGGACACGAATTGTGGCAAGGTCTTTCGTTAAAATATAGCCCAAGGTTCACCACATTGAGGTCAAAGTCAAAGTCAAGGTTCGTGAATTAACGTCTTTTATTTTAGTTACTTGTTGATACTTAAAAAACTTTATGTTGTAAAATCGAAAATTAAATTATATAGGTAGTTCATCATGTTTTAGATATCCTTAGTTTTTCAAGTAACAGCCGTAGACCATAAGCATAGCTATTTAAATGGCTTTATTTATTGTATATTTTTTACTATAGATAAGGAAAAATATTATTAAGTTTCTAATTTCTAATTACCCACTAGTCACAATTAACTAATACATATATATTAATATATACTATTACTAATAATAATTTTGACAATTACAAATGTTTACTAACTTGCTTTTCAATAATTTCCAAAAACAACAACTTATTTTTTTTCATTCTTAAAACCTAAGAAAGTAAGGTTTTAAGTGCAAACACTGCACATAGTATGAGCAAACCGAAAATAATAAACATGGTATCGTGCGTACGTGTCTGCCTACGAGGCCCCTCCCTACCCAGTGAGGTTAGCAACTGAGCCCGCGAATTTCGGCGCGCCGTAACTAGGCCAGCGCACCCTTGACCCACTGACTCACTGCCAGCGCGCCCGCCATTGTT
>DWIE01001539.1:0-10577 GCA_018248235.1 Choaspes benjaminii
AACTTGTTTCGGATTACTTTCATTTTATAATGATCATCCTGAAAGAAAGTAAAGGAATGTAATGCAAAATGTGGAGTTAAAAATATTAATTTATTCAGTAAAGTTCATGAAACGTATACATGTTCTTATTTTAATAACATTTACACAAGTGGTAACGACATTTAGCTCTCGAGGGGAAAGGAGTTTGTATATTCAAGGAAACCGTCTATGAATGGAGCAATACCGTAGTTTTATACCCTGAGTGTATTGGTTAACATTATAGTATATATATATATTTTACACTAAATTCATAGTTCTTAAGGCCTTGTTTATGTGATTAACGTTTCTTTTTTGTTCTTAGGCTTTGTATTCAAAGAAAAATCGGTCTAATTTAATAATTATTTGCGAACAATGAGAACAATGAGCTACTGAAAATGCCAAGATGTAGCATGTTTGATAAGTTCTACAATAGCGCTTGTTGCTCGAGTGTTGTGATTGATGAATAATAAAGACCTTTGTTGCTAGTTGCGACCGTTTTGTCATGTCCTCATACTCATACACTCATTGGGTGTATGTCTGTATGGTTATTGTGATTTGATTTAAATCAGATTTAGTTTCGGTAAGGGTTTTTAAAATATCAACATGGACCGGGGATTGGCAGAGGTCACCCGGGGTTCATTCACTGTTACCGGTCGTACAGGTACCCTTTAAGAGGGAATCCTGTGAGACAGACACAATGCAGGCCCTTGCTCTCCCTGCGCGTGTCCCCCTCGCGGATGTGTGCGGGCGAGCTCGCGCGGCCGACACACCGACACGGGCGCGCGGCGCACACTGGCGGCACCGCCCGGCATTGATTCGTGATCATGGCACACGAGCGAGCGATCCGCCGCTCAGTCACCAGTGCGCAACCCTAAGAGGAACTAGTGTTCCGCGGAACGTTATATTTTTTATTTTTGAGTTTCATTTTTTATGTAATCTTTAGTTTTTACTGAACGAACTAGTTTTTGGTATACCTGTGTTGTTCTGTGTACAAAAAACGACACACTACGTACAATTATATTTTGTGTGGGTTTTACCGTTCAAAGCTCTACCTAGTTTGATTCCTGTGTTGAGTAATATTCTGTGTCAGTTGCAGTGGTTGTGCTTTTGATAGAAACAAACGATTTTGGCGTGAACGTGTTCCAATTTGGGATTTCACCACGAGTGGGCTTAAGGAAATTTATAGTCAAGTGAGTTTAAATATATTTTTGCTTATATATAAACAATGTTAGTGTAAATATAAAATATATTTATGTTCTATACATTTAAGATATAATTATGTACAACGGACATTCCTCCGTAATTTCCAGTAAAATTATTTCGGATGAAAATATAATTTCATAGAAAAAATATTATTATTAAATATTATATGACATTTGATAAAAACCTGTTTCAATAACTGTGTTTGCTTACTTATATTGTTTTGCTTTCTATCAGTAGAACACACACAAAGAAAAATACGTTTACTTATGTAACGAGCAAGTTACAGATTTCAAGTGAAGGCTACGGTTTTTAATGCTCTTTCGGTCGTTCGTTACTATCCAATTGATCCCTTGCTCAATTATAGGACTACTGAATCTAATTACGATAAATGAAATTTTAGATTATATATTATAATTATATATTAGTACATTGGCGTGGTTTGAAGATTTTGTTTTAGGGCTTATATTAATTAATTAATCCATGTATGAGTTTATCAAACGGACCTAACAATCATTCTAGGAAGTTGTTATGTTATAATGTACTGTAACATGTTTGTAAATGCTTCCATCTTGACGTAGACGTAGAATAAGCATGCAATATAATTGTATGATGACGCATTTATTTACTTTCACTTGAATAACAATAACAGCTGATTTTGCACTTTGCTGAGACTATTACATTATGTAGGTCAGGTTGGAATACGTTGGAAATTTGTCTTGTGTCATGCTTGTCATCATGGGAGTATCTTCGAGCTGCGGCCTGTTTCACTGTCAAACCACGCAAGTGACTGAACGACGTGCAATCTCAGTAGAAAGATATTCGCCCTTTTACTTAATAATGTAATTATTATTAATATACATACAAAATCTCCTTTTTTCAATTCCCCAACTTTATCCAGTTAGAATTTTGGATGGTTGTCGACGTCAGCGTGGAATGTGTTGTGCCATTGTGCATAATCCCCTTGTTATTCATTGGATCTATCGTTTTTATTTTAAGCAATATTTAACGTTACATTTTAGTACATTTTTAACGTCAAATACGGTACAGCCATAAAGTACCATCTCTCCAAACGAAAACACAGCAACTGCAATACTTGTATATCGAAGTCATCGCGCTTTCCTTCACAAACTGTAATAATTCCCCCACATCGGTGAAGGCTTCCAATGTATCACTGGGAAGCAGAACCAGAAATCCCCGGCTGTTAATTTAAAACAATAACATATTATCCAGAACAGACAATACACATTGCAGTAAAATGCAACTGTAACTTAAGCTCAACACACTCATTTATGACAGGAACTTGTAAGGAAGTAAGGGAGTAAAATGTCCAGTTTGATTTTGACAACCCACCTTATTAAAATACGTAGGTGACATTTCATGCGGTAAATTTGGATCACGGTAAATGAGATGCAATGAATTAATGTTATCCAAATATACCTTCGATCACGAAAACAAGTTTGATAGAATGTTGTTGTCATAACTTTACGCATTGTCAGGTGGCAAGGTCGTAGTTTACTTGTAAGAATTTACTCATGTGACTTAGATTTTAAATTCTTATTATCGCGATATTGGGAGCTTAGGATTGGAGTTTAAAAATCGTTGCAAGAGCGTTATGCGTTCATTGTGGTTATGTCATATTGTTCAAAATTGAACATGAACATTAATTGTATAATTAATAAGTAATTAATAATCAATTGGTGCTCTAGAACTAGGTCTAACATCAACTCATCAAATGCGCTTGTAGATAATACACACCAAACAAATCCTATGAACCATGACGTTGGGTGGCTTAATGTTCTTAAATATTTCCGCAAGAATGCGTTGTAAGATTTATAGGCCGTCTATGCTATGAATTTAGTCAATTGTGGTAATCATCTTCGTCTCCATGTTCGACATTACTCTAATATTGTACATTGGTAGTGCGTTGGCATCATCAAAGTTATGGGTAGTGAAAGTGTCGATGCGAGCCGCGACCTGGGCGAGCGCAACACTGCGTTGTGTCGTAAGTCGAGGTTCGTCCGTGGGGCTCTAGAAAGCTTCATGGAAAATTCCATTTCATTTTATACCATTTGCAGTGTTTGTTCTGCTATAGTTCCGTAAGCGTGGGATAGTTTTTATTTTCTGTTTGTTATTGTCAGTTGCATTTCCTGATAATACATTGGATATGTTGATTTCAATTGTAAACGTTTCCGTGTGTTTCGAAAATAAGACATTCTTTATCAGCCTCAGGCAGATAAATATCTCATGTTGTATTTTTATTCCGGAAATTTAATTATTAAATTGTTCATCTGTAAGACCAATAACGCAGGCAATAGTAGTCGTCAATTATCACATACCAGCATATGCATGCTCACCTTCGTTATTTGAGCAATTTTCAATAATTGAGCGAATCCAAAGAATTTATAAAAGTTTTTCATCCTATCGAGTTGTTATGCGTAGTTGATATTATCTATGGCTTTGCAAATGTTAACGTTTATGTAAGAAGTTTAGATGTAAGTGAGTTTTATTTATATATAATATTTATGACACAACGGTATGTAGAACACGAGACATTGGATCTTATTCCTCTGGACAGTAACGTCGCATCTGTGACTGATTTTGGTTGCAGATGTTATGGGGCAAGTGCAGTAGCCAACTACTGGACTGCATAAAGTAACTATTTGTTACGTTAAAAAAAAGGAATTTACAAATATGATATAATTATGTTCTATTTTATACATGGGCGTATAATGTCTTACGATTAATAGTTTTCTGCTCAATACATTGCCCAAGTAATTAATGAACATGCCACCTGTTTTGTGTTACGTAAACGTTAATTGGAATGATGTTATCACTTGTTTTATTTGGGCATCGTCAGGTCAAGCTCAAGGTAAATATTACTTCGACGGTACGTTGCCAATGTCTCAATATAATGATTACATATCATCGGAGCGTTCTGAAATAATTTCCCATATGTCCGTTTAAATAAATATAGTCTACATTAAAAAAATAGCTCAATATTTGACACAATACAAGTGATTTGTTTCTGTATCCATTTTTTATGTTTTTGTATTTTCCAGTTATGTTTATATATTAAATTATACTTCATCCTTCCTGTATAAATTTTCCCTGAATGAAAATCATGAGTCAGGCTTTGGCAGGCGTTCAGCATTCTGAATTAACAAATTGCAAGTTAGCTGGCAATCCCGCAATAACTGGATGACGGTTTATGTCACTGTTTGTAGTTTTAGTCTCCGGTACTATAGGAAGGATTACGCTGATATGTCGCGAAAAGAAGGCTTTATATTCGTCGTAATTATACATTATTGCTATGTGAGATTACTATTGACTTGATTGATTGAGATTTATATTGAATATATACCCAGAAAAGATTTTGATTGAAAGAAAAATTCATTTCATGACTCAATTTCTATTTTGATAGAATATCAATCTTGTGTAAATTCTTAGTGGAAATCCCCTAATCTTATCTAAGAAGATAGATATAATAATATTATGCAGCAGTAAGCCTTTGCAAGTACTTTGTGTTATTGTACTTTTCCTATATTTCTGTAGTGTAAATCCTAAACTTAATCGACCTTATTTAATGAATATTATATATTTCTATTAAATTTGTTTTAGCAATGTAATTTAATTGCTATAATACCGTATGTCTACTAATACATTTGGTGAACGGGATATGATTCAACATCTAGGAGCGCATATGCAAGTTGTTGCCGCGGCGACCTACTGACCCGAAACCTGTAACCTAAATTCGTTAACCCGGTACTCTCGGTACTGGGATTGCCCAGGCGTGCCATTGAAAATGATATGCTGAAATGTCGATTTTAAAATATGCAATATTCAGATATCGAATTTTCTTTTGAGGGTCATGTCAGTTGCATTAAGAATCTTGGGCATGCCGGTTCTCACACCCCTTCTCACTGTAACACAACCCACAACACCTGTTTATTTTAGTACTATAAGATATAACATTGTAACTCAACCTAAATTATGTAATGAAATATTTGGCTCTCATTAAAAATCAAATCGGTAGGTGTTATTTAATTTTAAACCTATGCAAACGATGCATATGTTTCATGATAGTGCTTAGTACTCCCAGGCTTGTAGTAACTTATTATGTAAAAGGAATTACTCATAACATTATCGGTTTTCTTACTTTATTATCTGGCTGCGTCTTGACATTTGTAAACTCGTTATTCTCGCTAATTGTTTAAGTAGGTTAATAAAGTTTGTAATCGGTCACGTTTCCAGCATAATTCAAGGTTTTCTTCGTTTGCTATCGTTTATTAGTTGTGTCGCCTAACTAGTTTCACCAAATACATAAAAACTATTGTGTGAATGTCAATATTCGAGCAGGGATGTTGTTATAATATTTACATGCATACTGCAAGTAACTTCTCTCCCTACATTAAAGTTTGGTCAAAAACACTAATTGCTAACAATGATTTAAAATTTTTATTTAACTATTTTTCTGAGCTGTTGTTTAACCCGAACAAATAAATATTGATGATCGGCTTGGGATGTTCAATGACCACTAGGAGACTAAGGCCCTAAAGAATTTTAAGTTTTTCTATAAAATATAAATATTTTATGACATATTTGCTACGGGTGTGCTGCTAGTTATTACAATTATATAATTTAATAACATCCCTTGTACTGCTTCAAAGAAATGCTATAAGCGCGTGACTCCTGTTAGTTTTGATTTGCCGCCAAACTGTTTAGTTGGCTTTTTCTCTATTCATTTATTTAAATAACTGGTCAAACCAGTGTCTGGTACTAAGATCTGATATCACTTCAATGCCGTGCCAGAAATAATAACTAGATACTATTTTGCTAGCTCTCTCCCTGTTGAAATAAGTAAGATGTATTTGCGAATATATATTACGAGAAAGATATATTAAAAGCAACATATCACTAAAATTTTCCTATCAACGTCTAACACCCTATAACTCTCTGACCGATGGACTATGACTCTACAAAATTTTTCAAGGAATATATGACGGTATAACAAATTTAATAATTATCGATTATTTATGTCTCACTTTAAGTTGCATGATAAAACCCAAAGCCCGTAAGTGTTAATTATTTACGCTTTCTATATTGTTAGTTATCCGTAACCACGTGTTCTGACTTCTATTTATTTTATATTCAAATCTTTTATGTAGTCAAAAATTAAGTGGCTACTGCTGCTCATGACAACTGTAACCATGGCAACTAAATCAGCGCTACTCTTGATACAAAGATAGAACGCCTGCATATGTTTGCTGGACTTACACCGAAAAATAAGTGGTTCTTTCAAGTATTAGACCTTAATAACTGAAGACGTTTTGAAAAGGAAATAATTCATTGCTTAAACTGGCATGCCAATAAATTGTGCCGTAATTTGACTAATACATCCTTTGCTGTTGCCCAGTATAGTACCAGGGTCACTGATAAAGTTAACATGCTGAATTATAATTTTTATTAGCATTATAATATAGGGCGTCGTAGTTTTGTCCAAATTGAAATATATGTGAATGTACTACATATAACAGCAATTAATCTACATAAATTAGATGTCATTTTCTTAAACGCTTCCTTCTATGCGAACGGTAACATTGTAAGTGGTAGAATTATAAGATTTCTATGAGGCGTATACTATAAAACGGCAGGATCTGATATAAGTATTATATAATAGAGTACATTGTGGAAGTAACATTGTATTGTTTCAACATTTATATCTTTTAAATATACAAATCCTTTGTTCTCTTATCTATATTATTCAATTTATTGTTCTGCATTTCTGTTTGTCTGTTCACTTGTAAATATGTAGACACCACAATAGTAATAATTTGTCCATTCTTGATAATATAATGACTGTAAATACGTGTTCGGTTTTGAAGTCATGTTACAATTGTCGACCTATTTACTAGTTACTAATAAGAATAATAATAATATTCCATAATTAGTATGAAGTTGAAAGAAATCAACTATTAGTGTAAATGTAATTACAATATTCGCTTCAAATATACTACGCCGTTACACTACCGGTTCAATTGTCTTATGTAATACCTCATAACAGTTACTACTGTAATCCAGTCGCCAGGGAGCAGTGATAAATTTAATTGTACATCTATGTCGAAACGTCATCCGCGCTGTCCTCTTATAACCGGTTCGGACCAGTCCAACATTTGTGACCTCATTATCACCGATTTTCAAACATTTACCACTCCTCATAGCGAGATAAATTAACATAAACCGACCACATTTTATAGTCGGGTGTCGAGTGTCGAACACAAAACGATGTTTTTGCAATGCGTCTATACTCTTCTAGTATTGTTATCATGGATTGAAGGTCTCCGAGATAATGTGTACAAACAGGGCAAATATTTTGTAAGCCTGATTTAAATTCGAAACGCATATCAGTAAATATTTTCATATGATATTAGTAACTTAAAACAGTTTGCATTACCTACTTTTGTTCGTATTTATCTATATTTTCATGAGGCTTAAGATGTTACGATGCCAAGTTATTATTACAATATTATTTAGAGCTTGTTGCAGCGTCTTATTTTTGTTTGCTCTATTCTTGTTGTTCAGAGTTTTGACGTGCGACTGGCGTGTTGATTTTTGGTTTGTTGAAATGGCAGCGGACGAGACTTGGGGGCGGAGCTTGCGCGTCACATAAATAAATCTCAACGAGCGGATACGTTCGCAATCTCGCTTCTAATTTGGTGACGCTACACCTCGTCTCAGAACGCTGGTAGTGCGACGCAACCATCTCTACACTACGTCTTCGATTGTGTCAAATACGTCGTGTCGTATACGTCATAATTTCTCCAACTTAGATGAAAGTACTAGTAATTACAGCTATGCGTAAGAAGAAACAAACAAGCGCATTGATTGTAAATATTATTAAACATTAACTACTTAATATAAATACAAGCATTCATAAAACAGTAGTAATGTGTATAACAAAATATAAAGACTAATAATAAGTATATTATGCTAGATGATGCTATCGACTTGGTATGCGTAAAAACAAAATCCGCAATTCTCAACTTGCCCCAATTCTACGTACTAAGATTGTTGTTTCGTAAAGCTTCCATAACTTTCTATTAACTGAATATAATGTGATATTGTTTGATAAAATAGAACATAAAAAACAAATGTCTTAGGAATTTGATTATAAAATGATAAAAATCGTCCCAGCACTTTATACATTATTGGAGCACGACAACAAACCTTCTATTATGTTTTATTTATAGATATATATCCACCTTAAAAACTGTTGAGGTCACTGCGCAAGTCTGTCATGATTGTTTTTAAGCTTGCCCTTACCGCGCAGACGTGACCGCCGCAGGGTAAAACAAAAGTATCCTTTTTGTGATCGGTGGCCGGTCGGTTAACGACTGGTAGAGTGCGGCGGTGACCAGCTCGAGCGCGGTCCGGTTCCCTGACCTGGCGATATCGCCAAACGGCGAACCGAGTGGAACTAGTTCCATACGAGCGTAACTCTTTTTGTACCGCTTTCGACCGCTTAAACGTTCACTTTGTTTTGTAGACACGTGATCTTGAACTCTGGAAATAAATATACTGAGGTCACTATCACTGCTTTGTGTCGTTACTAATTTATCGTTTGTTTGCAACTTGTGTTTAAGTGCTTACAGCGATAGCGTAAGGCCTCACAGCTATTGCATCAGATATCATGCTGCCACCGTAGTAATAACCAAAATACCGATTAAAATGTGTATTTTGATAGAGTTATAGCTTCTAAAAAAATTGATTAAAAATGTAATATAATGTTTTTTACCATAGAACATTTGGCTTTGTTTCTGCTTGAACTAACAAGCAGATAATACACAACGGTGTCAAAATGTATTTTGTGGTTTTTATCATTCTGAAAGACAAACACATTGTAATGACTTACCTCATTTATTGTTAGCGAACGTCAAGATCCATCACAGTTGAAAATTTTATATTTGACGTCATGTCACGTCTACGTTATCTCTACGTGTATTTGAAATACTAAAGTTTACAGATGCTGAACGGTGTTTTAACTTTAACGTCTGACATTAAAAACTATGTTTGAGGTAATATACATCCAATTCGTCTGTATTGCCTTTCTCCGAAAATGTTAGAGACTACATCTACGAGTATATTATTGATAGAAATTAGTTACGACATAGACTTTTAATTAGCTTTATGTAATGTATTGTGATTGTTGCAGGTGGACAGCGGTGGCGGTGGCTCGGCCGAAGTGATGGTGTACTCTCTTGGCTGGGGTATGGGCGAGCCGGAGCGGCGAGGCGTGGAGCGCATACGCGCCCAGCCGCCCGTCGCCGCGCACACGCACACACACACCCTCTCGCCCGACGACGGCCACGAGGTGGACGTCTTGCCGCTGCACAACCAGGTGGGCGGTCACACTAGGCTGCTCGTGTTGAACGACAGCACGGTCATCAAGCCGCTGAACATCCGCGAGCTGCATTTCTACCAGAACATTCCGGAGGACATCCAGAGCTTTGTACCTAGATATAAAGGTGAGCTTTGACACCTTTGATTTGTAACCGTTAAGCGTTTTTTCAGTATGCTTATAAGTTTTCGCTGAATGCATCATAATCATTCATTGCATCGATACATTTTTTTTTCTATAATATTACCGTTTTTTCCTGTACGTTTCGTTTTTATAATTAACTTCAAATTATATTATTTGATGTTATTGCATTGTGGAGCAGTAAGGAAGTTATTATACGGGAGCAGGAGAGTTATTTTTTTATTATTTTATTATGTTATTATGTTATATTACAGCGGATCGTTTTTAAATTAAAGGCTTACGAGGTAATGATTATAATCTGTTGATTAATGTTTGCGTCATAGAAAAATAAGCGCGTCGTCATGTACGCAACTACAAAACAATGATGTTATCTCAGCACGATGCGTTATCTATGTAGTAGTTAGTTATGGAAAAGGTACATACATATATAGTTTAATATATTTTAATTAACTCTCCTTATTGCTCACCTGATCGTGACCTTCATTGCAAATTGAGTAAGAATGCGCGTGAATGAGACGGCTGCAAGGTGATTATACACAAACCCGCCGACCGCAAGAAAGTGCGATGCAAGCTACGTACGTTATTTCTGTTTCTGGTTTGATTCAGGAAGTATTGTGGAAAACAAATAACTTAATATTTACGGTCTACTATTCAATCTTGCAAGGAAAGGGGATATATTCACGTTTTAACGTGAATAGTTTTAGCGTTGTTTATTCTTTTATTTTGCAAACTTTTGGATTTTTTATTATATTGGTTAATTTTTTTTACGTTTTTATGCGTAGGTTAATTCAAATATTTGGCTTCGATACAGGCAAATCCT
>DWIE01001540.1:0-10576 GCA_018248235.1 Choaspes benjaminii
ATTTTAACAGGCAGCATATTAGTAATATTGCAACAGAAATTCAATTTTTTTATAATAATTTACTGTATTAAAAATGTCTATGTATGTATATACATGTTATCTAATATTTAGCATTACTACTTAGTTTAAATGTGATAATTGAAAACACAACATAATAATTATTTCTACAAATTCTATTATGGAAAATATCTTAGGTACTTATCAATATTGTACAGCGAACAATTTTTGTATCGTTTTATTTAATATCTTGCTGACAATTTGATACCGTATTACTGGATTATGTAAATGATATTAGTATATATTGTAAGTAGGTCGTGATTATTTTAGACCTTTTAGGCGAAGACACACATTTTATATCGGCACAATGAAGTATATTTGAAATACTTACCTACATTTGTTTAGGTAACTCGACGACGATACGCTTAATTGAGTAAACATTAAACTTACAATTAGTCTGCTTACAGAAAAAAACGAGAAAAATTGTCTCGCAGTGGAATCGAACCTCCGAACTCACGTTTCACAGAGCGGCTCATCAGTGCCCCACGGAGGTTATTTCACTTTACTTATCCTAGCTATCCCAGCGTGATAAACACAAGGGATAAAATGCGTGAAACGGAACGAGAGCCAGTGGCATGGCTAGTATTCACATAGTATAGCTGGCATAAAGTGTGGACATCTAAAAGGGGTTACGATTCGAAAATATAAAAAAAAAGTGAAGTAAAATAAAAAGGATCCTATCTTATGAAACGTCAGATTTTTTCTATCATAATCTTTATTCCAAATATGAATACCTTAATTTTTAATTTCAAGATTTTGTTTGTAATGCTAGTACATTACTGGCCATTTAAGAGTACTCTAACCAAGCCACTGACATGAAAATAAGGACCTCTCGCGATAAATCGTATAGATTAAATGAGGTGACAGCTCGAGTTGCTAGATTTGTGCCTAACGTGAGGATTTCCGAACGCACCGCAGCATTGGTGGTGGTTCACGTTCTTCGTGTGGTGGTGACCGTGGGGTTGCACGTTAGTGGATGGTAACGTTTGGGTTTTGTCCTTAACTGAGTCCTTGCTCGTTTTTAACGTACATATTTTATGATGCCCCGGTGCTATTCGGGCCCGGAATCTCCCCACTTTGCCCTGTTTGGGGAGACTTGTTTCGACGGCCTCTGGTGTGGTGCACACGTGTGGTATATCCCCGTGAGCGTCTTGGTATTCTGTGTCGGTTTCTAGGGGAAACGGAAACAAACATTATGGTATTACTCTGTGGTGTTCTATTAAAAATAAGTAATCAAAATTATACACGTTACATGAAATATACAATATTTAGACGTTTGTTCTTTCCTCACATTCGGATGTCTAGAAAATTCTAATTAAACTTGGAATACGAGTTGACTAAGTTCCCTGTCACTAAAAATTATATTATTTATAGACTTTTTACACAACGCCAGTAATAAACAACCAGTACGAAAAATAATCATGACAGGGGTTTTTTTTTCTTATGGGATGTCGTTTCGGCTCTTGGCCATTTTGCCAATACCAAGCTTTAAAATTACAAAATGATAATATTAAAATGTTGGTAATGCACATTTTAATATTGTTCTTGGAGTGTTTGAGAAGAAACCCCAAGTGTCAGCTCGTACAGACAGAAATTCACTGGGGTAGGGAGACCCAGTTTTCGCACCGCGCAAGTGTCTATGTTGCGGTTACACATAATTATTCCACTACACAATCACTTAATATGATAATCATCACCACTTATCACACTAAAGACAAGGTAAACTAATTAAATAACACCAACACAATACCGAACATGGCACTTGGAAGATTCCCGCCATAACACTCCCTGCGTCAGCTGCTCGTGTTGCTAGCGCTGTCCGTCGAGCTAGTGTGCACCAGTGCAAGGCATGCGTAACATACATTAAAATGTTGTGATAATTTGATATTTTGTCGGCATCCGGTTTTTCATTTGTCACCTTGTCTTTCGACAAACGCCTCTAAGTCTTCCATTTATGTCCTTCGCAGGGCGTGTCCATGATGGACCCGTAATCGTTTTTATATCATCTTCCCATCGTTTAGTTTGTCTAACATTCCAGTATAAATTGTAAATAATACAGTATAGTAAATAACAAACACAGTATGCTCCATTCGTAACGGTCATATAATGTACTAATTGCTGTTTATTTTACACTTTCTTCGTTTCTAATTGCTAAAATATTTGACGTTATGTAGTCTATGTGATACCACTTAAAAATTGATTTCATTTATTGTGTAATGTCACATACATTGGCATACTTGGTTTGGCATTCTAACCGATTTTTCTGCAAATCTCGAAATATTCTTAATTTATTTAAGTGACAACAAAAAGTTACAGATATACATTTTGTCATTGAAATAATTAAAATACTCATAGATAATCATTAAGGGGTGGTACGACATAAATATGTCCGACTGGGTCGGTACCACCGTCACACTTATTTGTCCGGTGAAGCAGTATTGTTCGGACTACTTGTGTATCGGTGTAAGGATGTCATATCCAGCATACGCAGTTCAATAGACGATCGATCTATGTCATCAGAAGTAGCATCGCATCTGTGTAAGCAACTTACCAGAAGGTAGACTGCAAGCCTCTGTGCTACTTCATAACATAAAAAATACATATCTTGGTAATGACATTTCAGAGCACACAAATCTGCCAAAGTTGAAATCTGCAGATACGGCACCGCCAACACCGAACAGACCCACGTCGCAGACAACCTCAGCAACAAGAGCTTGGGTGTGAGTCCAAACAATAGCCTCGCCAGGCCCTACAGCCCGAAATCGACGACCAATCTCGCTGGCAACTACAACCGACCGCAACCACCACCTTACATGGGCTCCGCTAACAACACGCTTCACCACCGCAAGAGTGGCAACACTGAAAAAACAACGCCATCTACCAGCGGACACACGCCCGAACACAACCGCGGCCATCTTGCTTTGGAAGAATCGCTCAAACTTCTCAACGAGGCGAACATTGCGAGCGAATACGACAACTTAGTTCTCAAAGACCCCATAATTGACTTGAACGATGGAGCAGATGACTATGTACCAATCAAACCAGAAGGATACGTAACTGTGAATGGAGATCTTGATGATATAGACGTACCTGAGTTGGCTAAGTATGGCATCACTGGTATAGGCCCCATTTGACATGACGTTTCGACGGACGGTGAGCCGCCTGTCAAAACTTGGTTCTGCTAATGGCAACACCAATTGGAATGGTTGCCATATCATAAAATAGTTATGAAGCATTAAGTGTTTGTGGGTAGTTGTTAAATTATTATAAAAGTAGGGGTTGTATGAGTATTTGATATTACTTCATAGTACTGCATTTCATTCAATTATCCAATAAATTACAAAAGTTTAATAAATTTAGTAAAAGATTTTGTAAAAAAGCAAAGATTTAGTAATACTGATTGTTTGTTAAATAGTTTTTTAATCTATGATAAATTATTAAACTCTTTTAAATTATTGAAACTTTTTTATATAAATTCTTCATAGGTAGTAGTAAAATATATGAATTTTTTATTACTCGTAAATTGTCGAAAATACTGGAATGAATGATGTTTTCTTGCATTTAACTACACGAGTAGTTCCTGTTGTAATAATAGTATTAAATAAATGCTACAAAGTTTTCTTCCATATAATAATTATGTATGTAATAACTGGCGAAACGTGGCTGATGTTCACTTCTGCTAACACCTTCGGGTGTAATAGGCCAATCAGGGTGGTTGAAACATGTATATGTTCGACTGGGTCAGTACCACCGTCACACTTATTTATACCCTGAATCAGTAGTGTTCACACTACTTGTGTTTTGGTGTAAAGGTGTGATAGCCAGCATAAGCAGAACACGACGTACAGTACCTACTTACTAGCAGGTAGGCTGAAAGCCCGTGTGCTACTTAATAACACATATATATATATAATGTACTTATGCCGTACAGTTGTTAATTAAACTTGTTAAATTGTCTAGTCAATGTTGAATATCATTTTGTTACTCGTTTTTCTAGTCAATAAATGTTTACTCATCTCAATATATCTTTTATTCAGTCAGTCCATATCATTCCATGTTGTGTAGAAAATAAAACAATTTTTTAAAATACTTTTATATATTTATTTTTAATAATTGCATATATCATAATATCGAATATGGACTACATAAAATATTTTTCAAATAAGTATCACATCTAGATTCGATTAAATATTGTAACAAGAATTTAAGCCGATTAGTGACTTAACAAATAAATATAATTTCAACTGTTTCTATGAAGACAAGAAAAATTCTACATTGTAATTATTAAAGCTAACTTGCTATTTATCACAATATTCTTAAGAGATCTATGATTATTAGGCAATAATAATGAAATTAATCAAAACAAAGAACAAAATAATAATAATTCTTACTTACTATATAGGGCAAGGTACTTAAAATAACAAACTGAATACAATTCTAGCGTCTTTTGGTAAGGTACTGATTGAACGTCTTTTTTTCTGGTACAGATAACAAATGCACCAGATTTAAATGTTGCCATCATAAACCAAATACTGGCCAGGAAGATCACTTTGAAATAATATTTTTAACTGACCTTGAATTGTAAGGTAACTTGTGAGCCATATTGTTTTTTTTTTAATTAAAATTAGAGTAACAAACAGGCATGCAGGTCACCTGATGTTTAGTGATCGCTGCAGCCCATGACAACCATAACCGACTTGTTACATAACCATGGTTCCGTTCGAAGTTGGTCACAAGCGCGTTGCTACTCTTGCGCGCTAAGATGATTGCCTCATGTATGTGGTTTTCGAGTAATTCTACAGTATTTGTATTTAACTTAACAATGCATAGACAAGCATACAAATAACATACCTACAGTAATGTATTAATTATAATTATGTGTATACAGAATTGCACCGTCATATGTATAATATACATTTAGAAAGATAATCAACAAAACAATGAATGTTTTGTTTAGAGAGCCAATGTCAGTAACTCATATAAAATTATAATGTCATGAAAAAAAAAAAATTTCGTCTATAAATATTTTTCTCAAATTCTAAATAATTATTAATATGCGTTACATAAAAAACAATTTTTGTGACTTATTTTCAGAAAAACTATTATTATAGTTTTCATTATGCGATATACAACTTCTCCTTAACAACTCCTTTCCTTAATAACATATAAATACAATACGGTATATTGCTAAAAACATTACACTAAAAGATAAAAGGTCAAAAATTTTCAAACTTGCGCTTAATAAATTATTATAATCTATCCATCCATTTAGACGTTAAAAACTTGTTTAAAATAATCAACCTGTTTATTCTAATTTAATGTATCTATCTTTCTATATAACAAGCTAATAATACTTATGACAGCTTATATGTCAATAGGCTTCCAACACACGATCGCTCGCATGTCGTCCGGTGCCTGTCCGAATATCCTGTCGCCATTTGGGTCGACGTATTCGTTGATCTGGTAATCCAGCAGTGTTTTGAAACCAAGTACGTCTCTGCCGAGTTGCTGTGTCAGCGGGCTGGTGTTGGTAGTGAACACGCCGGCGAAGCGTCGCTCGCGCGCCACGCGCGCCGTGGCGTGCTCCAGCGCGCGGATCGCCCACACGTTGTCCCTCGCGGAGAGGGACGACGCTGTGGCCATCATGAACGAGTGCAGGATTTTCCCTTTCCCCGCGGGCAGCATGGCGTCCCGCACGCCCCCCTCCACGAACTCGAGGAAGGCCATGATCTTGGCGAGCCCGCCGCCCAGCGCGATGTCGGGCTCGTCGCGCGCGTCGAAGTTCAGCGCCACCGCCACCGGCCTGCCCGCCGCGTCGTGCAGCACGACGCTGAGGCGCGCGCGCAGCAGCGCGGGCCAGCACGCCGCCACGCAGCGCGCGTAGTCCGCCGGCGCGATCTCGTGCTTCAGGAACTGCTCCAGCTCCGCCTTCTCGTAGAACGAGGACACTATCATCTCGATGACTTCATCTTTATGCTCATCCCTCATGGGCAGAGCCGTGAACTTCTGTTCGTTGCTCTCCCCTTGTCCATTTGGGTTTGTGCTCATGTACGTCAGTACTTCTCCTAAATTCGAAGCTCCGAGGAAGTCGCTAATTTCAATATAATATCCTTTATCCCTCAGCCTGGTGATCGTGTAGATTGAGTTGAGCGAGTTCCCCCCCAGCTCGTAGAAGCCAACCCTCACAGAGAGGGTCCCTCTAGCGGCTCTCCCGAGCACTTCACCTACTGTCTCGAACAGTATTTGCGCTGCTTCCATGTCTTCTGGCTCTACCCCTGAATAGTCTATGTCTAATGGGATTGCTGCATCATCATTGTTATTTGTGTTTTCATACATCTTTAGCAAAGCTTGCCGGTCGACTTTTCCATTTACGAGCAATGGCACCGTCTCTATTACAATCACCTGTGGGATCATGTAATGTGTGAGAGAAGTTTTTAGAGCAGCCTCAATGTGTTGCCCAGCGAGCCTCGCCTCAGGCTTTACTGTCACAAACGCCAGGATTTCTGGATTGCCACGCTCCAAGCCATAGCAGAGAACCACACCCTTATCAACCCCTTGTACAGCGTTGACAGCTCGTTCAACCTCTTGTAGGTCCACTCGATGGCCTCTTATCTTGACTTGAGAGTCGGTGCGGCCGGCGTACAACACCATCCCTTTCTCTAGGACACCGAAATCACCCGTGCGGTAAAGGCGGCCGAAATCTGGATGTATGGCGTGGGGGTTGTCGCAGAACTTGTCGGGGGCCTGCGCGCCCGCGTAGCCCGCGGCGAGGTTGGCGCCGGCCACCCACAGCTCCCCCGGCTCGCTCTCCCTCGCCGGGTTCATCTCCTCGTCCAGCAGATATATGGCACAGTTGTCCAGAGGTGCACCTATAGGAATAGTTGGGAACATGTCCAGCTGCGACATTTTCTCCAATACGTAGTACGTCACGTCTCCCATGACTTCAGTGCTTCCGTAGAAGTTGGCCAGCTTATAGCCGTCCTGGTCTCCGAAGTAGCGGAAGAACTGAGCAGCAAGCTCCTTGCTGAGGGTTTCCCCAGAACACACCCAGAGCTTCAAATGCTGTAGAGGTCTCTCAGGATTCAGTGAAAGATACATGAGAATGGAACGGAGTAGAGTAGGTACAAGCACCAGACGTTGAACCTGAAAAGACATGCAGAGTGTGAAATGAACATCCAAAACTGTGTTCTCGCAATGCTACGAAATTATAAGCAAAATTATATATTTATGTTGCAGATGGACGAAGGTGATAACTGCATATCAGGTGGTACCACGGTAACGGGTGGTAGGACATGAATATATTCGACCGGGACGGTACCACTGTCACACCTATTTGTGCCGTGAAACAGTAGTGCTTGCACTACTTGGGTTTCTGTGTAAGGATTTGATAGCCAGCATATGCAGACCACGAGGCGTTCTATCTATGTCCTCAAGAGTAACACGGCATCTGGGATTACAGACGTCATGGGCTGATGGGCTGCAATAGCTACGTACTTCATAGCATAAAAAAGGGCCACATCAGGTCGTTTATACTAGAATTTTAATTCTGCTGTGAAATAGCTCTTATGTTATACGTTATGTTTCAGCTGAAGGGTGTTGCAGCCGGCACACGTAGGATATACGAAACGACCAAGTTAGCCCTAAAGAGTAGCAACGCAACTGTGATTAACTTCGAACAGAATGATCGGTCGGTTATAAGTCATAACATCGGTGAACTGTATACCCGCTTGCTGCTCTAATTACAACAAAAAAGTAGAAACGCAACTATGACCGATGTCGAACGGAAAAAATATCTGTTGTAAGTCGGTTACGGTTATCATGGGCTGCAGGGGTCACTTAATATCAGATGAATTGCGTGTCCGTTTCCTATTTTAATTACCATAAAAAAGTAGAACCGCAGCTAACCCTACCTCGAACTGAAGAATGGGTCTGTTTGAAACTGGTAACGGGTGAGATGGCTGCAGTGATTACTTAACCTCCTGAGGTATACTCCTGATTATTCCATGCCTGTTTGCTAATCTCTTTTACATAAACCAACCTGATTTTCAGCGAGGACTCGCACAAGCTTCTGCGGGTCTCTCGTGGTTTCTCTCGACAGGATCAGCAGGGTCCGTCCGTGCAGTAGCGGGCCCCATATCTCACAGACGGAGTCCACAAACGTGAGCGCAGTCTTCCATATACAAGTGCCTTCTGTCTCCGTGTAGGGGAAGGTACGGAACTGCCACCAGAGGCGGTTGCATATGGCCGAGTAGGGGAGACGGACACCTTTCGGTATACCAGTGCTGCCAGATGTGTACAGCACAATGGCAATGGAGGTGACTTCGGATGGAGCCAACATCTCGATTGCGTTGAGCTTGTCGGTCGACAAGCCACTTGCGTTTAGAGTCAGCTCCTCGAACGATACTGAATTTACGCCGCTACCAGCGAACATCGATGGGTTTGCACTATCGTCGTAAATAACAAGGGAGGGTTGGGAGTCCTTGAGGATGTGCGTGATCCTGGCCTGGGGGAAACTGGGCTCCATTGGGACGTACGCTGCGCCTGCCTTCCACGCCGCCAGGAGCGTCATGATCGTGTTATGTGTGGGCTGCATGCAGACGGCAATAACGAAGTCGCCATCCCGGTTCGGTCCGGAGGGGCGCGCGTGGCCCGCGATGGCTCGCCCGAGGGCGTTCGTCCGGGACTCCAGATCCGCGTAGCTGATCCGGACATTGCATGTTTCATCTGCATCATAATAGTTATTGAGTTACAAACTATATGATATGTATATGTAATACAAACGTACGTGTAATACAAGGTCTTGAATTACGAAGTATGAACACTTAGGTTTCCCGATAAGCCTGAAAATGTAGCTGTTAGTGTATGGTATAAAATTATTAAGATAAATTAATTAGACCTACGTTAAGTTTCTAGTAGTCAAGAATACATTACTTAATTAAACAAACCAATATAAAAGACTCCAAGTTAAATCCAAGTTCATCAACTATGAAACATGTTGTAAAAAATTTCTAAAGCACACAAGTTCGTAACAGATTTCTAACTTATAACAACGCTCTTTTCGAATAGGCATAAAAATATATATCAATCTCACTCAAACATATTATATTACAACTGGACCAAGTATGTCTATAACGTACCACCATTATTTCTGCTGTGAAATAGCTTTTATATGTTGTGTTTCAGCTTGAAAAGTGTGCCTCACAGGATATATGAGGCGACCAACTTAGCCCTCAGGAGTAACAACGAACTTGTAACCGACTTCAAACCAAAAAGAACGATGTGTCTGTTTAGAGGTTCCTGGTAGTCATAGACTGCTGTGACCACTTAACATCAGGTACTGTACACATGCCATACGTTTGACGCGACTTATAGACGAGACTTAGACAAGCAACTTAGACCAACATAGTTTTTCTGGTTGCTCGATTTATAAATATTTGACAATTTTCTTGTTATTAAAAAATTTAATAAAACAAACTTAATGTGCTGTTGTAGCATTCTTACCAGCAAAAGCCAGAGCAGTGCTGTCGCTGTCTGTCAAGTGCTCCAAGTGCTGGGTGAGCGGCGCGGTTGGCACTTGCACCCTGGCACCTGACACCACCGACACACGGGGAATTGAGCCCATGGTGGAGTAAACAAACAAAAACTCCGAACACCACACAAAACTTTAAAAGAAAAGTTATCTTATTTTCGAACGCAACCGACACTTAACACAGATGTTTCGCGCGCACGCGTGATATTCGACCGCGCTGTCAAATGTTTGTTTTTAAATTGCAAGTCTATGCACGAAGGTATCGGACAGGGCGCAGACTGCCCGAGTCTTTGCTCACTAGCAATTTATATAGGCGTTGAGTAATGATCAATTTTGTCGCCGGCCAGTACACCACGTGCCAGTTACTCTTCACTGGCCTCAAGATAATTCTCAAATCGAATATGCGTCGACATAACTTAAGTTTATTGTGGTTAATCAGGTAGTATTTCTGTGCATTTAATTAAATTGTGTTAGTGATTTAGTGCAATTCAATAATAGCATAATTTAAATAAAATGGTCACTGCGATTAAATAAATTCTTATATTTTTGATTAATATTTTTTTACACAGATTAAATAGCGGCCGTTATAATATTGCAAATTATGGATTATTCGTATATGTATACCTAATACACTGATATGTTTATGTGCGTGTAAATCAAGGTTACAATATTAGTCATATTCGAGTCGAAATACGTACTTTAAAACATACATAAATATAAAATTAAATATGTAAGCCAGTCATACACCCAACAAGGAGCGTATTTTTTTTTTATAATTCACATGTAATATATCGAGTCACGGTTACGGGTATTAATTTTTTTTTTTGAGGAAGAGAATACTATTATTCTGGTGTGTGTATAAATGTATATATGCCTTGTTACAAATATGCCAGTAGCACTTGAGGAAAATATGGGATTCCATCAGAGACAAACTTTCCCAGAATCGAAACAGTAATCGTACATAATTAATACCCAATAGAATGTTTTGGC
>DWIE01001541.1:0-10576 GCA_018248235.1 Choaspes benjaminii
AAGTAAGTGGGAAGCAACTTTTAAAAGTTCAACATTTATACGTTCCACGTGAATTATATATATTGCACAGCCATTGCAATTTCATATTTTGAATAAATGAAGAAAAATCGGTCTTATTTAAAAGACAATTTTCATTTTCCGAGTTCATACGATTTAAAAAGAGCCTTGATTTTTCTCTCCCAACAAAGCTCCGAGTCTAGACCCTCACATTTGCGATACAGCTACGTACATATTACAATTTCAAGCGGCGTCTTCCACTGGATGAAATAGAAAAACAAATATCTGAAAGGCGAACAATGTAACTGAAGATAAAAAGAAATGCAGTTCAAACCGCCGCGGCGGCTACACGAGATCGTGCCTGAGCGAAAGTTGCATCGGTTCAAATCAGATGCAAGAGAAAACCGAAGGTACTCGATGCGGTCGTTATGAGGCGTTCGCAGAGCGACAATTAGCGCTCGATATAAATGTCACGCGTCTGTCGCCTTCGAGCATTCTTTGCATCATTATCAAACACAGCATACTTAAGACTTAGAGCGAAGGTAAATATTCTGTGAGGATATTAAATTGGGAAACAATTAGAATGTCTTGTTATCGTAAATATATTTTATATGCCATATATTATTGCCATTATGCAATAAAAAAAAGAACTTCAGATTATTTATTCCTTGAAATACCAATGAAAAATAATCGTTTCTGAAGACAAACTCAAAATATTAGTACAACTGTGAATTCGTGAAATATATGCGAAACATAAGTTCAATTTATCCATCAAGTGATCATATATTTGTTTTGAACAGATTATACTACCTAAACATAAGTCGCATACAATCATACGAACATTAAAGTTTATGTGGCATTTAACCTTTTGCATGTATCTTCAGTGAATGCCGCTGAAAATTTCGTATTTCGCATGTATCGTAAAATTTTATTTCAATCTGTAATCGCCTCAAATTGGTACCGGAACGGCAGCAATAAACATTGTGAAATGCTAATAAAATCATCAAGGCAACAAGCAACTTGACATCGGTGACGCATACGAATTCGCGCGGACGTTCCCGTACTCAGAAGCCATTTCGGATAAATGCACATTGTGCATGCGACCAAATAAATACAACAATAACGGGAACATTACTCCTTTTGAAATGGTTGCGCGACTCAATTGTCGTGTGACTGTTGCAGAGTTATTTCTGACCGACTCCGTCCCGTTTTGGTGCCATTACCGTACGCCGCATACGGTTATAAATAAAGCTAGTAAGCCGACAAGTGCAAATAAATACACAAGAGGCGACATATTGAATTCCACATCAATTTTTATGGGTCAGCGGAGTCGAATAGTACGACCGCGAGTGGGGCGCTTTAGGTGGCGTAGGGATTAAATAAATCTGCTGATTAGGCTATTCAACAACAAGTGGATTATGTTATGCGATTTCCAAATAAAAACAATGTTAGATCGCTTGTTAGGCGAATTTATTAGAATTTCTCACGAACCCCACGTAATATACTAATGAAATAAAGTTGTAACTGAATTCCCAACAGAGCAGTAGTTAGGGGCTGTAACACATTAGGTACATGAGATGTTACAAACTCCCAAATGTTTATTTCATCAAATGTACGCGCATCGAAAACAGGGACCTAATATTTGTCTCAATAAGCTCACAAACAATTTCATACAACAAGTTAAAAAGAAATAATGGAAAATAGTAAACAAACAAGTAAGCAATTCTGATTGTGTCAAATCAGATTTGTTCTTCGTTCGTTGGTTAAGTCTTTTCATTTTATAAAGAGGCGCACACCTGTTGGTTCATTTACGTCGAGTCGTGTATTGAATACTTATGTTCAATACGCAAAGCCTCAACTTACTCGATTATTATTTGATTTAAGATTGTTTTCACACGAGCGCGGCAGGCGATTGTCAGTAATGGGGAATGTGTGGTACAAATATATGAATATTATTATTGTATTACTCGTACGACATACATGTTATGAGCACATTTACATTTTGTTAATATTTGTCGGTAAAGATTCCCTTAAGTGGAATAAATTGTAACTTCAACAAGTAGGAAACGAACACAATGACAGATATCGTTCGATGCCTCGTGTGACAAATTGTATATGTGGTTGTGGTCTCCAATTGAGTTATGAGAAATCCTTATACGCATTCAGAGCAATTGTTGGCCGCCGTGCAATAGCACAGGCTAGCACTACAACGCATAAGGATGTGAATATCTACACCTACAATCGACTGAAAGGAAATAATTTGGCTATTATACGGGACGGAACCGAGACGGTTCTATTGTGATGACAGTGATCAGGAAATCTTGAATTATCCTATTGCAATGTAAGCGAAGCTAAGACGTCAACTCTTTCGATATTGTATGCACCTATCCATGTTATATATAACATATATATCTACAATATCAAACAGTTCCAGTTGCATTTTTAAAGAAATATAATTTTATTGATATAAAAAAAAATCCTATTCATGACGTTACGTTTTAAAAATAATAAATATGTTTTGTATTATATTAGAGCACTATTAACTTTTTACTGAATACAGCAAAGGACTAAGGTAAAACGATTTTGGAGAGTCCACCCACACAGTATGAGGGAGAACATTTGCCGGATAGCTGCGATGCAAACTCTACTTTTTCTCGTTAATCTGCTCAATCCCGCCAATCAGGGGTTTATTGTTCTCGAGCCACCGCCACCGATTGGAATACATCGCCACTCTATTGTTCTCGCAATTTAAATTAAATGCTTGATTATGTTAACAATGTTCTACGATCTACGACGAATGGGACATCGGCGTCAGCTTTTATTTTTAACCGCACATGCCGGTACAGGGAAAAGGACGTCTCTACACACGGATACAGTCTCCTTTGAGGGGTTTATAATGTAATTTATAAACCCGGAACAATCCAGGGCGCCCTACGCGGGTCACTCCGGGACTTTATTGACGACATGTTTACTAGCAAAGGATATCGCAGCATCTTTGTTATGAAAAATAAATGGCCTCTCTGGCTAACTTACGGTGCTCAGACCGCGAAACAATAACTATACCCGCTATCATCCCGCGTCAGAATGGGTGTCGTGAATCTGCTCGGTTCTCAGGACGGTGAGTTACCGATGTTCTATTTTTCTTCTTGTACCTCGTACATAAATTCTTTTGTTCTATCAAACCTATACCTCGACCATTTTTTTCGTACCAATTAAATCAAGCACACAACTGAAATGTTCTTACTACTGAAATAATTCCTACATAACAATGTCAGTTAGGATTAAATGCTTAATCCACATACTTAAATATGACTTAACCGTCCACGTCACTACATGATATATACAATGTGTCCTTCTCACATATTCGTTGAGCATTTTTTATGTTGTATGGTTATGAAGTAGCACACGGGTTTGCCAGTCTACCTAGTGGAAACTACTGCAGCCCATTACATCTGAGGACATAGATCAACACATCGTGTTCTACGTATGTTGACTATCACACCCTTATTTACCGAAACACAAGTAGTGCGAGCACTATTGTTTCACGGCACAACTAGGTGTGACGGTGGTACTGACACAGACGAACATATTCATGTTCTACCACCCGCAAGGTAAAGTTAACATACGTAACACATGTACGAACGTTACGTTAAAGTTTCGATTCTCACATCGAAAGCAACTCACCCAGTAAACTTAGTCGACACGACACGGCCCAACTCGTGTAACACAGTGGCAGAATGTATTCAAAACACAGCCGGGTGTACACGCGTACGGTCAAAGCGGCCCTTTCAATAAGCATCAGGAATGTTGGGGACAGTATCGGGCGTTTATTGCTCGGTTTATTGGAAAACAGACTTCCGCGTTCCTTGCCATGCATACACCGTTAAACATTAGCATAACGCCCGCGATCATGCCTCCGGCTTGTTTAGTGTTCGGAGTTATTGGCTCAGAGTTGTTGCATTTTTGCGGTCACGGTAACGGCTACTCGATACTATTACGCCTCTACATGACTAAACTTTAATATTATTTAGTACAATATTTCCATTTCAACAGTAAGAGGTTCTCAAAAGTAGCAGAAGACAAATAGCCCAGTAGGTGGTTGTATCTACGCGCATAAATATTCCCCGATCATTACAAAATTAGGTGTAAAATCGGCGGGTGTTTATCGCGACGGTATATTATAGTAAATTTGCGAGGGTCCTTAGTACGTGAGCCCGATGAATAAATGAATAATGGCGGTCGAAGGAGCGAGCTCGCGGCATACCAATTTATCCTCGAGATGCTAATAATGTGGCTCCCGCATTTTTCAGCAGCCCGCCTCGTGGCGAAGATCCTTCTTCATCGACAACAGTGTCGCGGCTTCACAGCCTTCACAAAATTAATGGTCTTTACCAGGCAGCAGAAAAATAAAATGCATTAAGTACTCTATTTGTACCACTGTTATTCTGTTCGCTAGATTATAATTATATCGAACTATAAATTTAAGATCTATTATTACTATATACCATCAGCCTATGTGATTATCTGATTTTAACATCATACCATTTTAATCAAGTAAATAGCACACAAGCAGTACACCTGATATTAAATGAATACTGCATTCTACGCCGTCTATATTGAAGGTCGATCAGATACGATGCTACTCCTGAGGACTAAGTTTACTAGCTTCGTGTTCCGCGTATGCTCATCGAATAGCAAATAACAAATATGTACACCACAACAGTGGTAATTATACACTTATTTGCGTGGTTGATTTCGGGAGCAATTTACCAGTCAAAAACGGACGCAAACAGGAAGGAGAGAGAGCACAGGAGAGAGGCTCTTATAATCCAATAAGCGCTAGTGCGAGGTCGGTCGGCACGCGACCCTAGATTCCTATTCCATTAGGTGTCGTCGTGGCGCGCAATTTGCAAATGAAAACAACTTATTGAAATTCTTCGCCGAGACGCGCGTCGAGCGCACTGCGACCGGAGAGGTCTCACCGATTATTCCAGATGACACCCGGTACGGTACATATATACAATATATAAATTATTTACATATTATACAATATTTTTGACTTTGTACTCCAAACATTAGGCTACTAAAAACGGGGACCATTTCAATATTTAAAAGCTTTAGCGTCGTGTCTCTAAATCCTGCTTCATAACATAAGGCTTAGACGGAACAAATGAAGACAATAAAGCCACGGCAGTGGCCACAACATAATCCGGCATACAAGAGGCGCCAGGGATTCGCCGTAGGTATATCAAACACTGTATGCAAAGACGTTTTAAACGGACCGCCCCCGTCCAATCATGCGCGGTATTTTGCATAAATTACAACGCTGCAGCAATCGGGCCGGATTTCTGAAAAATAAACGGGCGTAAAATAAGCCGCCGTGGTCGAATGCAAATAACACCATTATATGCTAATGCGACGTGCGTAATCCCTACCGTTTGTTTCGAATTCGTACAGGGCTTCCCGAATACGCATTCCTAAAATATCTGCCGAACTTTCTTTGGCGTTTCGATTTAATATCCCCGTCGAAAATGTATTTGGCGTGTGCCGTTCACTGCCCCTTTGGTCAATGGCTATACCTGCCGTTGGCGATCCGAGATTTTTTAGTCAATTTTGTTCTGGATTCATGTATGTAAGCCTTTTGCTCAGTGATTTTTTTTATTCGATAGTGCGGACTTTTATGTTTTATTAAACGTGATCAACGGCTGTTCCGTAATGGCATAAAAAATAAAATGATAACACGCAACTCTTTTTGAAAGCCGCCAAAGATGCGTATCTCGTTATAGAACCATGTTTAAGCCGCCCATCACTTTTTGGTAGCCGCCAAAGACACTTAGCCAATTCTAGAATTATATGTAAGCTGACACCTAATTATAGTGCCACAGTGTAAATCTCATTAAGTGTGGATGGATAAGTATAGTCGAATGTCGAGCGCGGCGTGTCAAATTAAAATATCGAATGAGGTTATTCAAATCAAAACCGTAGGCGTCTAGACAACGGCGCACGTAACAGACCGCAGCCCGGCCCAACGTTTCACAATCACTTTGATGTAGTGGCCGACCGGCGAGCGATTTCTAGCGTCGCTGTCAGCCCTGCAAGAGACATTACGACTCGATCCGCGCGCGATAAACAGCAACCGGGCGGCGACCCCTCGCGCCGCCAAAGGGTTGAGCGTGAGGAGTCGTGCTAGAACCAAAGTGCCCTCAATATACTCGTTAACTACAAACTTAACGAGTGCTCGACGCTTTTGAGGGAATTCTTAACGGAATTAACAAATATTCAGCATTACGTTACAGTTTCCTTTATTTCAACTTTCCACTTTGGCCACCTCAACTAGCGTTTATTGTGTTTATGGTTGCGAAAGAATGTGTCGTAACGTGTCGAAGCGGCGATATTAGCCGGAGCGTTTCCTGTAGAGGGAGCGGCGCGGCGGGGCGCAATTACCCCGAATATTACCCCCCATAAAATAAGAGCGATTATACTGTTACACGTTTAGCATCGAACATTGGATGTACTTGAAAACCCTCGGTGGAAAATAACGTGCATGCGCCGAGGATACCTGGTCGGCAGTCGTAAAACAGTTATAATAGGCGCAGTGCGGAAACACTGCTTTATGGGGTCCTGAAACACGTAACATGCGCACAGAATCGATTATCGTATAGTTATTTCGGCATTTGGGACGGGTTATGGAACAAAAATAATTCATGAACCATAAAACGAGAAATGTTACAAACATCGATCAAATAATTTGTCTTCGAGCATGTTGCCTTAGCTGCAAGACCTACCGTTTGAACTTCTAATATGAGAATGAGAACCTGAGATATATCTTAGTTACGATATACAACCCTAACGGTAAACCTTAACGGAGAAACCTAAACCGTCTCTTGTTTTAGTTTTGTCAATATCAATTAAGTATTGACAGTTTTATTTTGTCGGGTTAACGCGTAGCTGCATTGACTACTAAAGTTTCGAAAAGCCATATGACTATCTATCAATGAGTTACATTTCCTTAAATGTTTACACTCAATTTTATGGACACATAGGAAACATCATCGGGTAGACGTTTTAAAAGAGAACGTACTTTACATTTTATTATCTACTTTACTATCAGCACAGTTCAAAAAATAATAAACATCAGAAAATAAGCTGGGGTATAAGATTTCTTGTATATTTTTTTGACCTTTTCTAAGGAGGAACCGAGGTGAAATGAACGATCAAAAACATTTCGATTCAAAATGAAATCGTTCGCTAACTGATCTCGGACCGTTACGCTAATGTGGGTCAGATATTTGCGAAAAAAGTCTAACAGACAATGACGTCGCATCTTTCGGCGTGTGAGCCAGCCGAGATCGGTGCGGGCCGAGCCGTTCGGAAATTGCATCGGCCAATCGGAAAGTGTGGCAAAAAATATCAATTTGCGTTGAGAAGATTCAATTGTCTGCGGTGGAGGAGAGACGCGTGAAACATAAGCAGCTAATTTCCTCTGGGATGAAGTTCGTAGTGGAAAATCCCTGTCTATCGTGAATGCGTCAGCGCCCTGCCGCCATTACCATCGTTCTGTTTTTGTTTGCTTATCTACTGATTACATCGAGCACGGTAAATTAGCTAGCATGTCAAACTTCGCCGTGAGTTTCTGTTATGCAATAACCAATAGTCATCGCCGCTCCGATTATATTTCACTTTGATTAAAGCGCAATACAGTTCCGTCAATAACAACAGAGTTAGTTCCTGGTATTGTAAATCATTAAATGCGATATGTAGACGCGTAGATTAAATCTTACAAATATATTCGATACCACAAAGTGTAGATTTATCGGTTTTATTAAAATCATTAATTATTTTCAATTGCATTTAAATATCAATGTATTATAAAGTTTCCGAATATAACTCATAATGGTGAGTAAACAAACCCAAGTAATACGTAATAGAAACGAGAACTGCTGTTTATCCACTAGTTCTGGCTCTGTGTGTAACGTCGCGACTCAACCACCGTGCCGCCGCAGCGCTACCGCGCGCCGCGTTCAAACTACTATGACGGCTCCCGGACGCGCACGGATTGATTTCTCTGTTCCGACTCAAATGAATAAGTCTAAATATGAAGAATATATTTTCAAGAAGAAGAAAATATTTTAAATGCATACTGCTGATTTGTCCAACTTGTTGTACAGAAAATAAAGGATTGTACTAAAAAAAGAGAAATAGAAAATAAATAAATAATTTAAATAACATGTTATCTAGTCGATCTAGTGGATGGTGACGAGGATGATACGTAGAAAAAATAATGAATGAATGAACGAATTTAGTGTTCTAATGAATTTTCTCCAATACTAGCCCATAATTTGTTATTAACTCTCATTGCAAAAGCGACAAAGGCGTAGGACGAATTAAAAAGTTAATAGAAAAGTTACGACCGTAATAATGCAAAACAACGGTGCTCAATGAAGTCTTCTACAATTACAATCACTTGTTTGATATTTTTTCTTCCGCTAAGACACCAGCAACAGGGTTCATCGATCAACACTTCAGGTTGATCGATGGCGTGAATAATCCGTTAAATAATTAAATTAATAATCTACAAGATGTTTACGATGGCTACTATTAAGGTCGTACGACGACAATGAATTTAGATGTCCAAATATTAATCACGATGTAATGTTAATCACTATCTGGACTCGAGGTGATTAATATTATACGATATTATACGGTAGGGATGTCCAATATCAGGTGACCTTTGCCCGGCGTATCGACACCGTAATACATGCAGTGCCAATGTCGCACCTGTGTCGCCGGCCGCCATGTCAACGCACCATTAATACATCCTGTTTGTCTAAATATTACGATGAGCAAACTTTACTTAATTTCGTCGGAACTCCATAAAATTGCGTCGACTTGTACATACCGTGCTTTTATTTTATTTTTACATTCGGGTCCTTTATCACGTTCCTAATCCCAATTATTTTACGCAATAATACGTTATTACAAGATTAATTATGCCAATAAATATTTTTAGAGTAATATATAATGTAGTCATTAAATTAAATTCATTAAAAATGTTTAATGATATTAAAATATTTCTCATTATTATTATCCACGTGAATTTTAACTTAATACTAATAAAGTTCAAACAAACTTTCGAATAGCTGCTAAAAATAGCTAGAATATGGAGATTCGAAATCGAAAATAATATTACAGAATTGGGCAAGTTTTCTTATTAAACTCGAATAAAATTTCTTGTGACAAATTTTACCGCCACGGAACTTCCGTGAATTGTTCAGGAAGTTCCATGTTGCTTCCAAATTATACTTTTTTGAATAATTTGTAAATATCAAGAAGTTTTAGCAAATGTGCGCTTTGTTATTGCGTAATTTTTTTTAACCTTACAGCTTACGTATCACGTATTTCATTTCTATCTTGTAATAATATAAATTAACAAGTCCTACAATTTATTTTTATTTTCATGTAATTCTTATTGTTTGAAAACGATCGCTGCCTTACCGATACTATATATTTGGTATTATTAAATAATTTATGTAAAAATATAAAAATTGTTTATATTTTATTGATGTCAATTAAAAAGACATCTATCTTAGTTCAAATTGCAAAAAAAAATTGCATGTTGATGTTTAATTTTATTGATAATATGAACGATTAGAAAAATGTTCTTCACATAAACATAATGGCATTACAACTTATATGAATGTATTATCATATGGTCATGGGATTTTCAAATTTTTACCTGTGTATAGCCATATTTTACTTATATCCCCCCTCAACCTAAAATACAAAATTTTTGTTAATTAGATTCATGTTAAAAGATCTGCAGACTTCTTGTTATTGTACAAAAAAGTTTTTACTTGATAAAAAAAAAGTATTATAAAAACAAGTATAACTTCAAAGAACTCAAATCATTTGTTAACATTATGTTCACGAATACATAAATTACTTCACCGTCCGACAAAACGGCATCATCAAAAACATGTTGTATAATATTTTATATCATCGCGCACTACCTTCTCGCGGGGTGTATATATTCTATAGGTAAACAAGTCAACTTTAAACAAACCATTCTTTGTTCTTTTCAAAAACTTCCATATCGAACGTCGACTGACTTCCATCTGGCAGGACACCTGCCGCACCCTACCCGGGCCGTGAAACGTGTCGTATGTCAGAGAAAGGTCGCTTTTTTAATGCTGAGGGGTGATCTGTTGGTAAATAAAGCCGCAGCTACGCGAGCGAATCGAAGTCGTAAGGGCTGAAAGCCAAAACAACAATACAAAAACATGGGAGTTGACAGTAAGAAGTGACAATGATTTTAAAGTTATGTAGAACTACAACAAACTAATAATTCATCTTAGATCATTTAATAACGCTCTTTGAATATTATTGAGAATTTCTATTCAAATTCAAAGAGCGTTATTAAATTATCTAAGATGAATTATTAGTTTTTAAATTTCCTTTAGGAATTGGTCTTTATATCTAATCGGTGTACAGCTAGCTTCCTAGAGGCGGTAAAAATTAAACCAAATGACTCTCAAGGAAAACAAACGAGCCCCTAAAATTTTTTCCGATGCAATAATTT
>DWIE01001542.1:0-10576 GCA_018248235.1 Choaspes benjaminii
GAGGGAAGGATTACGTCTCCTCCACCCGTAACAAATCCTTCTCGACAAACATAAAACAGGTGCGGCTTACGTTTCCCCCTTTAAAGGATTTTTCTAACTTGAAAAACTAAGGTACTAGTGACATTTATTACAGGACAGAAGGTGAAAACCGTTGACTTTACGAGCTTCTGATGCGGATATATGGTATTCACAGAACACCCCATGATTATGCAGGTAAAGCTTGATAAATCTCTCTCTAGACGTTGAATTTTGCGGTAGATGAAGTTCCTGTTTACGCAAACACCTATTTAGGGCGGCAATAAATTATTATAGCGTAACAGAGATGCTACAAAAATGGATATTGGTTATAAGAGTGGCTTGTTTGTTTTTCAAAGTAATAAATCTTTTATTATTATTATTTTGGGCATTAAATTAGATACATTTGCATCACTGGAATCCAAAAACGCTTGATAGGAAAATGTAGCTTGAACAAGTTAGGTTCAATTATTGCCGTAAAAACAATGCAATTCTTTAAAATGCGTTCTTTCAGAAAAAATGTGTTACAAATTAGCAAGACAAAGGTAGCCTTGTAATCATTTAACAATATTAAATACTGTTGCGTGAAAGTTTGTGTCAAGTCGAGCGGTAAAGAACAAAGGAGTGTTTATCTTAGACCCATTAAATGTATAAAAACCTCTAAATAAACAAAAAGTACATGGCGTGCAAGCTTCGATGAACAAAGGAAACAAAGTGCTTTTATTTCGAGGTTGCTTGATGAAATTATTTGTTATTATTAGATTAGATATCTCTGTATTACTTTGATAAGCATTGTTATGTAAGCAACAAACCATCACCACTCTTATTAATCTCTTAAATCAATCTAATGTAAGCATATGTCTCTCTTCCGGTTCGAAAATATTTGGAATTACACATAACGAGTATGTGCTGGAAAATTTGTTAATTTGCATCTGTGAGTACTCCTTTACTGAACAGGTTTTACTACGCATAGATGATCAACGAATAGAGGTGATCATGACGCGGCATCTTTATAGATAAATATATATCTTTAAGATCTTTATAGATATATTATATATAGATGTGTTACAAAAATCTGCATTAAATCTATACATGGCACTAAAGATGTTCCAACGCAAAAATAAATTGTGTACAGATAAGCAATAATAAAGGTCTTATTAGAAATTTCATTTACTCTTTCGCATTTTTTTTATTTTATTCACAGATATACAGCAACAATCCATTTGGTAGATAAAAACCAAATCGTTAAAATAAATCAACTATCTTTAAATCTACTGCGTGAATAAACCAAATGATCCAACAAAATTAACATACAGATATGTATCTTACGTCCTTAGAACTAGCAATTGAAAGCGACTTTTCCCGAGTACTGTCTATTTTTAGATAAAAGTCAATTTGATAACTCAAAGGAACTCCTGCCAAAAAATCTTATAAAACTTTTCCATAACTTGTCGTATTAAGCGACTACACACACTTCAATAGCTTAGGCTCTGTAGATAAAAACGAACATGCTTACATATAATATACGTATTAACATAACATGTGCTTATTCCAAAAGAGTAGGCAGTATTTTATGACATAATTGAAATAGAAAATCTCAAATATCCTCCCAATAGTTTGAAATGAATACTATCAGACTTTTGTATTTACAAAAACGTACAGACGCATACACGGTTTATAATAAGTACAGATGTTTAAACCCCTTTAGATAACGGAAAGTTTATTATTGCGTAGCCGCAAAATTCTAAAGGAAATGGCCCGTCGAGACTTACGAAAGACAACTGACCACGGGATCCGTGAGGATTAGGGTAGATACTGTTTTTGTGATCGTTATACTTATCTAAATAAAGAGGAGTTATCCTTAAATAGGATTGACACAAAGATGATAAATATTTGCGGGTTTATCTTCTACTCGAAGTTGATCACAATATTAGGGTTCTGTGGTGAATTGTTTTGCTATATAGAGAATAATTTTGTGATTAATTTAAAACATACTAAAGAACAGTAGAACTTGGGAGGTTAATAGTAAAATTTAAATCTGATTTCAGAGAATTAAATATTTATGGTCCGTAAATTAACCATGCTCTAATGACATCCTTATGAATTTGTAAACAAAAGTCTGACAAACAAGGAAATTCTAACGGAATTTAAAAAACAGGGATGTATTCGTTTAATAGAAACTCACAAAAATATAATATTGTTATTTGGACTTTCATGTTAGAGTTGTTCAGTACCACCGGCAATCCTGTTTGTGCCGTGCAACTGTAGTATTCGTACTACTTGTGTTTCAATGTAAGGGTGTGATAGCGAGCATATGCTACCCTGTACATGCCACCATTAAGTGCACTACAAGCCCGCGTGGTATTCATATCATCAAGGAGTTTCTTACATGAGGAGACTTCGTAGTGAACATTTTTAAAATGTCACAAACAATGGCTATTTCTAAGGGCTAAGATGGTCGTCTCATGTATACTCAATTATACCAGCACCTACAGCCTTTAAACTGAAAGACAACTTGATTCAAAACACTGTCAGTTTGGGATAAAAATATCTTTGGAATGTTGTATAATTATGAAGAAAGCTTAGCGTATTTCCTGCAAAAGTACTCAAACATTATGAGAGATTTTTTAAATTAAAAGGTTTCGCAAATGCTTTATGCTCGCGTAGAAATACGTCAATGGTGGGGAAATATGGTGACCCCTATTAAATTGAACAAAAGTTATTGAACACCCGGAACCAATTCGTTCCGAGTAAACACTTCCAACGGCCGTCTATTCAACGGGGTTTTTGAAAGCTGGCAGCTCGCAAACTGCCGTACCTGACGTAACGCTTTGAACCTTTGTGGAATACGAAAGCTTGTTACGAAAGGAACCGTTGATAATTGTAGAAATGGACGTTACGAAATTATAATAAAGTCAGTTTAGGATTTTTGGTCCGCTTAAAATGTTAGCTGCCAATCTGTTGTAATTAAAATTTAGGTCACTCCGCTCTGTAATTCTGTAAAAAAGGAATAAAAAGAAATCGTGGAACATACCGAATTTCCCGGACCAGATGTTTTAAGCTTTTAAATAAAACTTTCTAGCTGTTGCCATGGTTGCCTTATTTTATCGAAAAAGAACAAAAGTACATAAAAACAAGCGCGGATTTGAATGTCAACTTCAAGACACTTCAAATTGCAACTTCAGTTTATGCAAAGTTTATCAGAGCACGAACACACTTTAATAGGTGACGTGAGAATCAGTAAATAATTAAATAGGTCAATAACATATGTGACATTAACAACATTGATATGACATACGTTCATAAAATATTAAGTATTACATTTTTTAAGAAAGGTATACGATCTCCTAGCATTTATTGATGTAGTGAATAGGGGTATTTCCCAATACAAAGAAGTTTAAATACAAGAATATATTATATAAAAAAGCAAGTAATTTACATAGCTAATTTAAAATATTTGACCGTAACCTTGCGACACATATTTATATTAGTTCATTATACATCGCGCTTACTGAAATCGCTGATAAGCATCGGCAGCATTACACGTAAAACATCATCCAATATAGTGAATATAATTTTAGAATGTGATATATTTTGTAAACATAGATTCTTGACTGCACAACAGAAGTTGGTATAATAAAATACGGTTTTTATGATATAGAAGACGGGCATGCAGTCTACCCGCTGGTAAGTAGCTACTGCAGCCCATGACATATGTAATCACAGATGCGGTGCTACTCTGAGGACACAGATCGAATGCCTCGTGTTCTGCGTATGCTGGCTATCACTGGTTTGACTTGTAATACAAACTAGTTCAATCTTTTACCTAAACGTAAGACCAGATTTGATGCTGAAGTAGTTATGTAGAATCAAGTTTACGTTAGTTTAAGTTAAGGGTGATGTTCTTCTTCAAATCATAAAAATATTTTAGTGGCTGTTGGAAATATATATAATTATACTTTACGGTAAAACGTTTTCATAGTTACGCTTTGATGGATCTCGCTAAGTAGTTACGGCTTCGAGATTAGGCCTTCAATTATCATACCATCTAATGCGAAGCCTCTATTTCACGCAAGATCAATTTTATCGACGGTGAAAGCCCAAGCGAATTGACCTAACGTTTTCCTTTTTGCCGCCATACAAGGTTTGCGTAAAAACGATGGCGCACCCTTACTTTTATTTATTTTTATTACTAACCATTTGTTAAAGTGAAACTGATTTCTGACCGTTCTTTGCAGAATTTGCAGTTTTTATTTACTGAAGAATAAACAAAAAAATAAACGTTAATTAAAACTGAATTTGAGATGTACGTCGTAAACATTTGTAAGTATTTTGGTTAGTTTTGTTTTGGTTGCCTTGAGATTTCCTTTTTGATCGTCTTTGGTTTTAAATAATAAAATACCCCAAGATGTAGGCAGAGATGAACATTATTACTCACGTTTCGCCATTTATGTTTAGGTGCCATGTAAAAGGTGGCGAGTCTATTGCTATTTAAAATAATAATCATCAATAAAACTATATGGTATACAAATAATCAGATTTAAACATGTGCAAAATACGAAGGTTACGAGCTGTAACATGCTCACTATACTTTTTTATCGATATTTTTTTACGCTTTGCTATTTCCAGTACAGTATAAAGAACTAAGAGAGCATTTGCTCACCGGTGCATCCCCTGAAAGTTTACTTTTTTCTTTCGAGAGCTGCGCAAATATCGGTCACTCGCAACCGCTCCCTGCCTCGATGAAGCCATATTGATTCATTCCCGTTAGCTTTGATTCGTTCTAATCCGTGTAATGTATCACGGCATGGACAGAGGTGTTTGAAATGTCACTATAAATTGCCCTAAAAGGATTAAAAATATTTTATTTTTGTTTCAGAGTCAGAAAAATACATAAAATCTGACACAGACAACAGTTTTTTTTTGTAATGATGAAGTACGGCTTGTAGGTCATTTCATAGTAAGTAGTTACTACACATGCATGCATAAACACATACTGTGGTACTCCTGAAGGCATAGTTCAGACGCCTCGTGTTCTTCATATGCTAGCACACCCTTGCACCGAAACACAAGTTGTGTGGACACTCCTATTTTACTACAACGAATGAATGTTCATGAACAGGAATGTTCTACCACCCGCAACTATTAACTACACTATCCACACTAAACATCAAAATCTTCAAACTTGGCCTCTACCCCCAAAAATTTTTTTTGTGTTATACTTGATAATGATATACAAGGTGTCCATAAGGTAAAGCTAAAGGTATTCGTTTCCAGTCAAACTTTGGGCTCAGTCGATTTAACAAGAGTGTTAGTAATACAATTTAATCTTGTAATTGACAAATAACTTTACATACAATTAGAAGATATATTCTAGCACAATAATAGCCCCGGAAATGTATAATGTACATATTATGTTTATGTTTATTTTACTCTTTACACTAATATGCCAACCAGAGGAGAAACCATCTGTATTCGTAATCGTATGTCACTCTATGTGCTCTGAAAATCTTGTCAGAGCGACAGGCGAATTGATCATCGTTCATAATAAATTATGTTAACCCACATGTAATAGATTTTACATATACTTTTTCAAATTGAAGTACGGGAATATGAAGTAACCAAACATTTTAAAAATAATTATAATTTCAAATACAGTATAATATAATACATGTTTATAAATTATTCCATTTATAACAAAGTGTGTACTGTACTGAAAGTAAATTCATAATTGTAGTGTTTGGGTGGAAGAGAAAATCTATAACTTATAGATAAAATTCTGGATATTTTCGGGTGGTAGAACATGAATATGTTCGACTGGGTCGGTACCACCATCACACCTATTTGTGCTGTGAAATAGTAGTGTTCGCACTTATTGTGGATTATGTGTAAGGGTGTGATAACCAGCACACGCAGAACACGAGGCACTCTATCTATGTGCTCAAGAGTAGCACAGCATTTGTGACAACCCATGTCATAAGCTGCAGTAGCTACTTACCAGCAAGTTGACTGCAAGCCCGTGTGCTACTTCATAAAATAAAAAATAAAATAAAAAATCACCGTTATTTTTGTATGAAAATTTGGTAGAAAGGAATTATTAAAATTAGTATTATTAAAATAAATACGGCACTGTTTAAGAAGATTTTTATCTGAACGAACTGTTCACGCCAACTTTCCAAATGTAAGTTCGTATCTAAGAAAAATACTTCTAAGGAAGATAAATTGTAAGCGTTGAACTTCTCGGTCACGGGCAATTAGGGTTTAAAGTTTTATGAAAAAGTCTCCGAGATTCCTCACTAGACAAATTGGCCTCGTGAACTTTAAATTTAACGATTTGTCAGCGTACAAGCTGTAGATTTCCGCAAAATGAACCTGACACCCAGCAGTGGCAAGAGTCCAATACCCAGCTCGGTCTAATAAGATTTTTGGAGCGTGGATACAAACATTGCCGCATTTCTCTTAAAATCACATATTTTACCGTTCTTCGCAGTCTTGGCGAATGTTTGTTCTATTCTATTTTCTTTCGTGTGAACAAAGCGATGAAGCGGGCACGTATAATAAAAGAAAATTTAAGATTTGTATTCGGCGACATTACTGCATTGCGTAATAAACAACTTTACATGTATACCGCCATTGTCTACGAGAACAATAATAGGCTTCAGCATGAAATCTTTACGAATCATTCGCTGACACATATGCGACTTCTCTCGTAATAACATTATCGGTGCCCTTTGTCACGTCTTAACTTTACTAGCGATAAACAATTCTGCATCTGTCATTTATTACGCTACGATTTACGACAGGCTACTCAAATTCCATGGAAGTTAACAATTCATGTCTATTCTATCTGTCGGTATGTTTATACTCCAAGATTTATAACAGTGATATAAATGAAATTTCACCATTGCTAAGGATTAATACGGAATTAGGTTATAAACTAACGTGTTTAGAAATAACATACACAAATAAATCAAGGTTGAGTAAATAATATTTTGCAGTTATAAATAACCTAGATAACCAAACTAGATATTTAAGTGATAACATACTCGTTAGTACCTATATATTACTGTAGTGTAGTATTTATATTAGTGAAGTCAGTGTGCAATGAAAATCTGTCAACAAGTAAAGTTTATATTTAATACCATTTCTCATAAAACAATTTTATCTCAAAATGTCACCACAATCCATAGACAACAGTCTGTGAAAACAAGCAGGAGGTAAAGAAAGAAACAAGAAAAACTTGGTAAGCCACAAAGGAGCCCCCAAAAATTACATTACAGCTTGTAATCCGAGAAGTTGGCAAGTAGAGACAATCAATTCGCGGGATGAACTGTGTGTGAAAACGTAGACGAAAACAAACCCATAATTTTCTTATGTGGGCCATATTTGGAGGAAACACGGAAAGCTTCCAAATGAGATTGAAAGTGGGATGACAAAACACTGCCCGGGATAGACATCAGTTCGAGATTCGTTGGCATCTTCGTATCTCAAATCTACGCAATTGCCGTCCTCTGAGAAAAGGTACAGATTGCTTGCTCACTCCTACGTTTCAATGCATACATTTACACGTGAAGTTCTAGGAAGCATACAGTAAGTATTTAGAAGTATGTATTTTTAAGTGGATCGTAAACTTTTTCAAACAACATCGATGATATTATGTGGGCTTTATGCCTCTGAAATCGTACACACAATTCTGCTCCACAGCAGAGACAAAAACCAAAATATAATTTTTAGGTGTCGTTAGTTCTTCTAAGTTATATACGTGGTTCTTTTCCGCTACTTCGTCCGTGCAGGTTTACATTTACTTATTGTCTTTATATTGTCTATATGCGATGTAAATATATGTTATAACATAGTATGGATTCATCAATATCCGCCCAGGACTTTGGCGAGATGGCGTAACAAATATTCATCTATCCACATTTACAAACATTTTTCATTTATAATATCAATTGGATAGCGCCATCATTAGTTAAATAGAAAATTATATATATTTCTTTCAAATAGTAAAATAATAAAAGTCAAATAAACATAATTCACTTAAAGTAGTTGATATTTAGATCTGATTCTTAAGAGCTTACTCGACTGTTTCCATTAGAAGAACAATTTTGCATGAATTTCAATAAACAACGGAGGATGTTCTAAGAACACAACATTCCCGTTAGGCTTAACACCCCAATCTGAAGAGCTTTGTCTACGCGGTTTCTCTCCTGACCGAATCCTTCTCGCAAATTTGTTAATGGATGTTTGGATGTTGCGCCAAATGACTAAAGTAATGAGATATCGTCCATATGTGGAACGTGACGTTTTAACTACTGTTTGCAAAGCTTAAGTTCGAAAATACGACCATGATGTGGTTTGTGGCAATCTCGGTTACATTCCACAGAATAATCTTTATAATACTTGCATATGGTTAAATAGTTATAGAATTTGGAAGCAATATATCGATGTGTAACGACAAGTTTTTATTGCGAAAACCTAAAAAGTACTCACGGGTGGTAGAACTGTCAGGTTCAAATGGGTCGGTACTACCACGGTCGGTCACACCTATTTTTGTCGTGAAACAGTATTATTCACTCTACTTGCGTTTCGGTGTAAGGGTGTGATTGCCAGTATATACAGAACTTGAGTCGTTTGATCAATGTCCTCAGGGCTAGCACCGCAATTACGGCATCAGTCACAGATGACATGGGCTACAGTAGTCACCAACCAGCAGGTGAAATGCAAGCACGTGTGTTACTTCATAATATTAAAAAGTAAATGTTTTTATGAGACGCATTTTTAAATAATCAACAGCATCAAGTGACGATAGATAGCTTACTAAGGATTGGGTGTTATTGACTAGTTTTGCTGAAATGAATATCGCTAACGCATATCCATGTTGCTATCCGAAAAAGACTTAAGTTACGATACTGGTCCCTTCATCTATTACGAACTATGGGATTGCACAGATACCGATCAAACATTGCGCATGCGCGATTAAGTCTACGAGTATGTCTATTTCAACTCGTAAATATTGCACTCCAGAAGAAATATTTTATGTAAAAAAACTCGACCTCATGTGCATCCGGTCATATACCTATAAATAGTACTATAATTAGTATTTTCTCGAATTCGGATCGTATGCAGTGCGTAAATACCCTGACTTTAGTGTTTTATCAGGCTTTTGAACTTTATATAGCCGAACACAAAGTCAAGTCAACAATAAATAAATAAAGATCAAAGTGTGTACTGTTGGTACAAAACATGAATAAAAAATTTAAAACGAGTCAAATTCCCCACAAAGAGAAATGTTTCTCATTAACTCAGAGCAATGCTTTTGCAAACGCTACAGTTACTGTTATTACCAAATACGTTTTTATTGTTCTCGAATGCGAATAACGACTTTTATTACGTATAATGTTTTATTGCATGCACAATTCCAATACCAATTTTTAACTAGGGTCTTTGTTGCAACTAACCGGGAGTTGATTAAATTTCAATGGTGGTTTCAATTTATGCGGAAGTGTTTGCAAAATTAATTTTGAATGGGGCTTTCCATCAGTTTAATGTTTACTCTGCCCGAATTAATGTTTCGAAGCAAGACGTAAAGACTAAAATATTGGGTGCGACGATAAAAATTTGCAGGGGCAGCAGTAACTACACTTAGAAATGGATAAGGCGCAAATGTCTTTCCTTTATCTGAAAAACTTTTTATCTCCCCAGCGCACGCCAGTTTCCCCTCCCCAAAGTTAAAAAGACGATTTATGTGAGTTTTAAAACAAACATCGCAACAGCATCGTGTACTTCAAACATGTAAGTAGATGAAAATGGAACCAAAGTGTATTTGGTTAGACACTAAGTACACAATTAATTACTACTTTTAGTGGGAACATTTCACATCTTTAAAGTGTATGCATCATAATTTATCGCTTTTTAAAATATTTTTGATTATAAGCACGATATAAATCAATAGTGTCTGTGCAGTGTGGTTTTTGACTAAGTGTTTCGCATTCATAGAAACGTTATATATTACTGCAACCGCATACTCAAAGCTCAATAATAAACAATCACTATCCAACTTGTCTATAAATGTTTCTATAACAGCTTTTTTCTGTAAGTATTAAAATATTATACCTAAAATGAGATGATTGTATAAAAACTGTTTCGATATATGATTACGAAACTTATGGTTTTGAAACATGATTTTTTTTCCTACGTAGGTTTATTACAAGGAAAATCCCATAGAATCAAGTTTGAAATTATTCTCAAAATGTGTAATAAATATTATATATGGACACATTGTTACTTATACAAGCGAAATAACGTATATTTTCCTTTCACATAATATAAAGCAGCATGTACGTAACTATTAAAATATTGCAAACAAAATTGTAAGTATAATAATCGAATCGAACAAGTTTTAAATATATCAAGTAAATATTTTATGAAGTCTACGTATAAACAAAATAAATTGGCATGTTCAATATTTGGAAGAGGGCGTTTTAAGCTCAGGAGTCTCCACTCACTAGAACCGTACATTGCCTATTTCCGTAAAACTGAGCGCGGAAATTTATCACCA